>JAAMPD010002505.1:0-14576 GCA_025266255.1 Trissolcus basalis
GACAATATAATGGCCATGCAGTAAAACTTATATCGCCATTTATAATGTCAATATAATGAAAATTTTGAATTTTTCCTTTGGCTATACGGATAAATCACCATATATGGCAATATAACCTTCATATTTTGGCCATATACGTTTTATGTATGTTCATTATATATGCTCATATTGCCCGTATATTGTCATTATATTGTCATTATATTTTCCTTTTTACTAGGGATACTAATTTTAATGTATTCAAATTAAAAGACGAAAAATAAAAGTAATATTGATGAAACTTTTGTCGAAATTTCTTTTTCAGATACCAGACTTTTGTATCCCTTAGATATGTTTATTGCACGTTTGGGATTTATCTCTAGTGTTTGTCTTTTTCTGGCTTCTGACTGTATAGTTATATCCTAGTTTTGTGATGTTGTCCGTATAAAATATGAATGCATACGAGAACCAACCTTTTTCTGACTAATCGAAGAATGCCTCTTCGTTCGGTGGAAGGTTGTATTGTCGTTCCGGGTTTTTTGCGAATTCTTCTTCGTGCGGCTTGGAATATTTTCCAGTAAAGAAATAGTATAGCCAGCAGAGGAACGTAGAATGTTGCACATGTCGCAAAAATCTGTAAGACATTTGCCATAATCAGATCGAATTTAAAACTTTTTCCCTGTGCGAATAAAAACGATAAAGAAAAATGTACGCTTATATCAATAGGACAGCGTTAAAGATATAACTTTTAGCCTCAGTGGCTCACTATGACTTCTTGTTTTATTTTATAGAGAGTAAATAAGCAATGTGCGAACACTCTATTTGAACATTGAAACTACTCAGCTTCAAAGCGAGACGTTTCATGACTATTCAAATAACTTGTCGACATCATGCTTCATTAAAAATTTTTTTTTTTTTTCAAGTAATTTCTCTTTTGATCTGAGTTTCTAGTCGTTATACTCAAATTTAGTTTGAGGATACACATGGTTCGCTCAGAAAGCTGATTTTAGCTTGTACCAGCCTTAAGTCTGATAACGCTTGACTGATTCAGCCGCAGCGATGAAACCTTTCTTTACAACAACCAAGTTCTAATTGTAAAGTTTGATCATCCAACACTGGGAGTACGAAAGTTTGCATATATCCAGCCGTATCAGAGTCATCAATTTTTGACTCGTTTATTTTTGAATATTAAACAAACATTACACTTTTAACAGTCCAACAGTTTACAATCTAACGGAGCACGTTCAATATTTTTCCATCTCGTACAGAATCAACAGAAATTAAACAAATATTGTATTTTCGAAAATTGTTTTTCATACCTGGTACGCTTGATTTTGCGAAACGAGGCACTTTCCGTCCGCGATGCGTTCTAGAAAACCAGGATCTTTCCATCCAAGCTGTGGAGCTAGTGATACTCCCAACGAAACTATCCATACTGTTAGAATCAATATCCCTATTCTTTTGGGATTCCGAGACTAAAAATAAAAACAAAATGTTATATTAATTAAAAACATGACGGTACTACGACAGTCAGCATTTGCATTATAATGTAACTTCTGGTGCACACAATATTTTTTGTCGCACTTGCACAAATAATGTAGTCTTCGCTCCTGTAAAATATAGGCCATCGAAAATATAAAATTTTGAATTCAAATGCAAACTTGTGAAGACCACTAGAACTTTCAAGTCTGGAAAAAAGTGTAATAAGTTACACTTTTCAAACTCTCATTTTTGGGTGTAATAATGCATTTTTAGCACGGGGGCAACAAAAAGATATTAAATGGAAGGAGAACATTTTATGAATCCGTCGGAACCATCTGAACTGCGTGTTTCGATAAATATGATAATATCCGAACAAAACATATTAAAAGCAATTTAATTCACATAACTGTACGAATGCTAATAGGAGTGGCGCGGGAGGCGCGCCAAAGAAAGAGTATCGGAGATTCTTTGTTCATTCTTTTAACGAAAATCTATAGATTCCATTCCATTTCATCAAATCCAATGTTTTAGGTTGTGCCGAAAAATCCATAAAACACGCTACCAACTAGAACTTGAAGTATAAGCAAGTGACAAAACAAAGTTAAAAGTGATTCAAAAGCCAAGTTCGCGAACATGTTGCAGCAAGATGACGCGAGAAATCTTGAGCGATATCAGGTCTACTATGATTTCATTGAATTTTTTCCGTACATTTTGTCGTAAAGTTAGAAGATCCTATTATTCAAAGTTAAAAATGAATTTCGCTCCGAAATAGGAACAGCAAAAATTTTATCAATTACAGAAACTATAATTAAATTTTCATTTGAAATGTAATATTCTCTATGTATTTAATTATTTCAACTAAATGTAGTTTTGAACAACATTTTGTAATCCTTTTTATGATTTCTAACTTTTTTTTATATTAAAACAAATGAATATTTTATAGAAGTTTTTTCCATTAATCTAATCATGATAATAAATAACGTGGAGGAAGAGAAAATAAAAATATTAATTACGTACAATATGAATTTACAATAAACAGACAAATTACTCTAATGTTGTATTATATTATGATTAAAATATAAATTTAACCTGGATATAATTGATGTTAGTTACAGCCCAATATCTATCAACAGCAATAGCCACCAAATGCAATATCGAGGCTGTGCAGCAAAGGACATCGCAGCATGTCCAAATGTCACATAATTCTGGACCGAGAGACCATCCTGAGTTTATCTGCAACACATGTGTAAACTTATTTATTTCTAACACCAACGAGCGAATGTGACCAAACAGATATTTGTTAAATAAAAAAAATGAATAATAAAATATTCATGTTCGTAAGTTATTCAAATCGGTTGTTAAAAGTGATCGAAAATTAATTCAAAATAAATAAATCGATATTTAAAAACGGTTGATAACGTGAATTTGTCAGCATTTATTCGTATAATAAAGTGCCGCTCAAAGCACGGATGGGCGATTTTTGTCGAGCATTGCATGTCAGAATCATTTAGAGATTGACAATAAATCAAACCGGATCAGGAATAGTGTGACTGGCTTTTGCAAAAAATTTTTTTGAATCCTTGCAAAAAACATGTTTATCTGATCAGTTCCCAGGTTTGAATAGAACCTGATCCGAATATTCACGCTCAGATGTGCACCGGTGTTAAACATAAACGTCGAATTATTTTTAGTATAGTTTATGAGTCATGTGTTTGAATAATTATGAATCGAAATAATTTATACGTCAGATTAGAATAAAGCAGCAAAAAGAAGTTAGAAGCTCCAAACTTTATTGCCACAAGAATGAAAAGTAATCTCACTGATATATAAGAGAAAAAAATAATGCTTAGGTGTGGAGGGTATTGGTGTCTGATATATGCCTACTTGAAAGTCCATTCGTGGTAATGAAAATCTTTGTTCTGTACTCCGTTTCGAATTTTTTTTTTGTCAAACCCTTATACTTAAAATATTACACATTATTTTTGCTTTATGTGCATTGATTTTTATGTTTGTATTTTACCTATCAATTTGTCAAATAAAAAAATTCTCATTTGTTTTCAGAAAATGCTGGGTGTCATGTTTGTGTACGTACTTGTGAAAGCTATATTGATAGCTCTTGAAGCAAAAAAAAAACCCTTTTTTTTCTTCACCCAGAACACAGAGTTTTTCAACTGCAAAGGATGGAATTTTAAAAATGAAAAAGACCAACTATCTTTGTGTAATGCTTCGTCTTATTAAACTAGCTTCTTCAATGTATTCTTCGTTTTGTCAAAACGATACAAAAGGCGGCACAATAGATTGTGTACTTAACGAACCTGCTTGTCGTGCTTCGTGCTATATAGACATCGCGTGCTTCAAACTGTTAATAAAATTAAAAAAAAAAGACTATTTTTAAACAATCAAAAATGTTTGCAAATTCGAAACGCAACCAGTGCAAAGGATCGATCTGGAATTAAAATCATTTAATCCGATTCAAAAACATGTTTGTTCAGCTAAAAAAGGTAATTGAAAAAAAAATTTTTTTCTTCAGTGGAATTTTTTTTTTTTTTCATTTTATGAAAATTTCGTATTCATTTTTTGTATGTTTGTTACTAATCATAGTTAACTGATAAGGACGAAACTATGGGGTTTGTTTACGAGTGAGTATTACGGTACAAAATTACAACCCTCGTTTAACCAACGTTTCGACCAACCCTGCCTTCATTCTCATACTGTTTATCGAATTTTCAAGTAGTAGTCGCGTTTGAACTAGGACTTAATAATGATAGTTTTTGATCATGTATGAAAGTCGCTTTTTGTTTACCTCTATATTTTGCTAATTACTGTTTTCACCATTTGCTCAACGATCATTTTTTTTTTTTTCGTTCATAAAAAACCGGGAAAAAAATACAGAGTAAAAATTACAAAGGGGCTATTGTGATGAAACTGTACACTAGTTTTTACTTAGACCGATGACGCCACAATAAGGTGCCGTTCCACGTTGTTGAAATAAAGTGAGACAAGGGTACAAAAGTACAATAGATAAATAAATTCATTTCGGCCCTAATGGTCGAGGAGGTATAGCCACAAAACTGCGCCAATCCTGCTCTCTTTTACTTTGTTAAGAACTCACGTGGTACCTAAACACAGTAATAATTTATATAGTTATTTACTTATTGCATGTGGCTTTTACCTCGGGAGGTTTTACGTCCGGACAACCTCAACGTGAAAGTATAATTTTTCTTCTGACAATCTTTGGACGTAAAAGTCTGGAATAGTCATGAGGAGAGTTGAGAAGTCCATGCCCAAGTAACAATTAAAAATGAGCTTTAGTACTGTATTGATCTGGTAGCCACATGTTTGCAGTTGGTTCAGACTTGGCATTGGTCTTGGGACACTACGTGGTTGTAACTAGTTCATAACAAGATCACAATGGAAGTCATCTCAACCGGGGAACAGAACCTAGTTTAAAAATGTCCAACAAATTTGCCAACCAGTCAGAAATTATTATTCAGTTATGTTGCAAAAAATGATAAAAACCATGCGAGAATATTCTTCGAAACGTTATCTAGTGGTATATGAAGCATCCCGGTTAGGGCTATCTTGCAATGCTCGGATGCTGGAATCGCACTAAATTTTCGGAATTTTGCTGTACAAGGAGCTTATAAAATGTGACTATATATCGCTTTTTCATTGCTTTTAGAGTGACAGGGGAAATTATTTTTAAATCCTTGTTTATGGCACAAAATGATTATGCTTCTTATATTTATATATATAATATCAACGAAGATGCGTTTTACTGCCATTTTATAGAACTCTTGTTCGGAGATGTTCAGAATTCATCAAGATCAGGAATGCTCGATCGAATTTCTAGTAGAGAGGTTGTAGCGGACATCTGTTCAATAAACCGGAGGTCCAGAAGAACGAACATCTTGATTGTTTTCAAGTTTCATGCATGAGACCGTTATATTAAAACGACCATTATAATGGTTCCGTGGATCATCTCAAACTTTTTCCAACTAACTCGAATTTTATTTTTTTCAATCGGTACAACGTTCTCAACATTTGTTACGATACAATTTTGCATCAAATACGAGAAAATGAGCTTTTCAGTTATCAAAAGTTTTTCGTATCGGATTGAATATAAATTTTTGACTCTTGTATTGTTTTCAACTTACCTCATAAACTGCACCTAGAGGCATAACAAGACATGCTACCATAAGATCGGCAACAGCCAAACTCACAATCAAGTAATTCGCAACGGATTGTAAGTTTTTCTCCCAAAATATAGCTGCTATTACGAAAACGTTTCCTGAAACAAAACCAACTTGAATGCCAATCTGATTCATCATTCAACGAGTAATGAAAATTCAATTTCAAATTAAAAAAGTTAAAAAAGAAAAAAAGAAAAATATGAACACACTTTGAAAATTAAATGAGTGACAAATTGTCATAAAAGTCTCACGAGAAGTTTGCATGCATATTTGAAAGGTCTGCGCAAAAAAAGCTCTAACGTATTTCATCAGGGCCGTTAGTGGAAGTCGACTGTGAAATTAGTACACTAATTTTTATCATTACAACGCCCAAAAGTGCATCACGTCCTACAAACGGTACAGTGAAAAGTACAGCCTTTTTTTTTCTCCAGGTCCTGCAAATATGCTTGCTGGGCCCTAATTTTCTGACTATACAAATTTATTGATAAGAGGCGGAAAATGGAAAAGAAGAAGAAGAAAAAAAAAATTTGCCTCGTCAGGTCGCTGCGACCCTTGTTGTCCATAGCTATCTTGCAGCGTATTTTCCCCGTTTAATTGAACTTTCTCATGCATGAGCACACACACAAAGAAAAGCCCTGTCTTTCACACATAAGCAAGCCGCCCCACCACCGATGTTCACATCTAAACGTTTGTAGATGCTGGCATATCAATTAATTAATTTGGGTCGAAGCCATATTCATGTTATGCGAGACGATAGAAGAAAAGCACTTTCGGCTGAATTTTATAATCCGGCAATTGGAATTCAGTTTTTCTTTTCTTTCTGTCGACACAAAGGGTGGCAAGGACGATAAAAAGATATATGTTTCATTTTACATTCAAAACACATGGCTTGTTTGAAATTGTGTTTTTGTACACGACTTTGACTTCTAGCCTGAGAATAAACAGCGCAAAGGTACTGCCACTACACGTCTGCCGAAATATTTTCTACATCGCATTCTCAATTCAACAACGACCTGAGGCAACGAACCTGCCAGCGGTCGCGCAGCGTCACTGGATTTCGGATCAGTTGCACTATTTATTCATAAATTCAAGATCTGTGGGTCTGCACCAGCTAGCTTGCCTCAAGCCTTTCAATTTATGCATGCATTTTGTTTCTCCTTGTACTTTTTACATAATCAGACCAAAATCAAATCTTCATTGGTCTAGGCACTGACAATTTGTTGAAATAAAAAATTCGTCGCTTGGTTTATTCATTTGCTTTGTTCAATTGAGTGTGAGTTTATTGTATCGTCAAATGCACTAGAGGAATGCAAAATATATATATAAAGTGTGTGTGTGTGTGTGTGTTTGTATTGTGTATGTGCTCTTAAATGTATGTGGCGTTTGAAGTTCAATAAAATTCACTTATTTTACAATTTCGACAGACCAATAATTTTTGTGGGATATGATACACTCACGGCGAACTTGGGGGAAGATGAAAGTTTGCACATATATCGCAACCTGAAGATACATGAGAATAAATGTGTCCATTCGATTTTGGTAGGATAAATTTATTGTTGAGGGAACAAAAAATAAAATCAAATGCTGGTGCACGTTATTCTTTATTTTTGTATGTTTTTTCATAAAGAAAAAAAAGCTTAGGTGGTCCCTGGAGAAATTCGTCTTCATATATCGAGGACAGTGACTGAATGTTATAATAACGTTATACTCGGGCATTTATAAAATATTGTTGCTATTTACAATGTGTATTGCAATACAAATAGCCAAGATGATGCAGATCTTAATTAAAGATCAATTAGAAGATTTTCAAATCTAGAAGATTTTTTGATCATAATTAATATAGTGGAGCAATTTTTTACGCCTGACCGGCAGGGTATGAAAATGGAAACTTCTTTGTACTATAGGACGCACGTTCCGGTCTTTTAGGACGGGAGAGTTTTAATCGATTAAGATTTATGGAACAAAAAGCGGTGACCTATTATATTCAGCGGGGACGTATTTATTTTGTAAAACTGTATCAATCAATTTTCACGTCAGTCCACACAATTTCGTAAGTCGTCCAATATCTTTTGGGTTGCTACACCACATTTTGTATATGTATATTAGATAGAATTAGACTCACCAATAATAGTTGCTAGTATTAGAATTCCAAGAACAATGGCTGTCAGAAAAGCGGAAATATCGCCGTACGGTGCAGCGTCTGGGAAAGAAGCATTACTGGTAATGACATTGAGCTCCATTGCATCCGTCCTTCTAACGAGTCACCGTCGAAACAAGAGTCCTAGACATGACATTGCTTTGGTCGTTCGGTAGTAATTACCGACAAGTCGTCAAACTATTAATTATCTCTTCTGAACTTTCTTTCGGCTGCATTTTTGCGCAGAGTTATTTTATTCGGACGATTCGTTAATTTCGTGCGCTGTCAAATGGTTTCGCCGCTCTTATCAGTTTTTCTCAATCTCTTTCTGTAGATGACAAGATGACACTTTTCTGAGGTCGGTCCTTTTCGGTCGAGGACTAGAGTCCGACCATTATGAATTAATGGATAGCTCGGCATCAGTGTTTAGTGAGTGTCCATTTTCTGCGAACGATTTTCCTGTAAAATATTTAACCGTTTTAGGCTAACGATATTCAGAGTGATAGTTGCGGTGCGATGTATACATCGGTGCGTGTACTTCATTTACAGCGACCTAGTTGTAAAATTTCTTGCAAAACCTGATTATGCTTGAGTTGAATTGAAACGAAATGTTTTACACTACATGTGAAGCTGTTTCGGTTAAATTAATATCTAAAACTAACTATATTCGAGTTTAGACAAGTTTTCCTTAGAAATAAGACAAGACCGCTTCCATAGCGAGGAGAAATTTTCTCTACAATTTTGCAACATACAGAAATAGTCATTTTCGTATATATACGATCAAACCTAATTTTATTTCGCCTCCTTTTTCAAAACTTTCGTCACATTAATTCAAATGACACAAAAAAAAAAAAATACACGAATATTCATCTTTGTACATGATAAAGCCTTTTACTACAGAATACGATAAATAAATTTCCAAGTCTTATGGGTTATCTCGACTGCTTTTGACTTGCACAAATTGGTACAAGTCGCATAACACAATTTGGTACACGCGAAAGGCGCTTATAACACAAATAGGCGCAAACGAACTTTTATTTAATTGCTTTCCCAAGGAAACTGCAATACAAATTTGATATTAATTCAATATTGATAGAGTTGACGATTTATTGATTCAGAAAATCAAGTCATTTGCCAAGTTACATGGAGCACCGTTATAGTCGTATCACACTTAATACAATCTTTTTTACACGGATCCCAATCGCGACACATATTTCTTCACACCCTCATAGCAAAAAAATAATTGGTTCGAGATACGACTTACACCAGAGAACCTACTTTATTATTTCTAATAGTATTTCATGAAAAAAAAATTAAGTTCACCTTTTTTTGGGGGGAGGGGGATCTTATTTGATATTAGTAATAGAGTTTTAACCAAATATGTAAAATGAAATGTCAATACTCTTTTACATGGAACAAATTTTCATATCATTATTTCTTGAAAATTTCAGTTACAATTCCTTCAAACTTGACTCGCAGGATAATACCGTGAATTTCAGAGAATCAAAAGTTAAAAGCCAAACGTTCCTTGCCACTCACCGGATAATCCCATGATTGTCGAGGAATCGTCATTCAAAATCCATGTAATTTGAGTCGATTTTTTAAAGGTTTGCCAATGGACGAATCTCTCAAGAAAAATAGAACGAAAATAGTCGGTTGTATATATTGCTAAAATTTTTGTTATTTCTCGTCATTTATGTATAAACTTGGATCGTACCGGCACTATGCAGAAGGTAATTTAGTTTGCTGCTATCATAGAACGTTACACGGTTACTTGGTTTATATAAGCTTAGGCTCAAGTTGATTTTGAATTTTTGTTGAGAAAATTAGTTCACATTTATTTGTGCGAGGCATAGGAGAGTTCTGAACTAGCTTCAATTGGCATGAATAATTTTCATGAACCTGCGAGGTCTTTTTTTTTCCTTTCCTCTTTTTTAAGTACGTTGAAAGCAAATCAACAAAGAAGCGGTGAAAGAGAACAAATTTTACGACTCCTCTATAGGAAAGGTTTCTTGGAGAAATTTTAGCGAATAGCTATGAGAAACACGTGGCGAACGGAATTCAAGTTTTCATCATCCCATCAATTTATACCACGCCGGCACATTAAATTTTGTAACACAATGAAACGCAAAATGTTAGAGATAGTGTGTATTGTTATCAAGCAAGCGAAAATGTCTTCGTCTTCGATGGTACGACTCATTTTTGTAAATAATGAACATACCACTCTCAACACAATTTATAAAATAATAATATTCAAAATGTTGTGTAACTTGAGTATATGCTTCTAATATATTACAAGGATTCAAATGAAACTACGAGATTATTAATTTGAGATTGTTTTTTCGTTTAAATTAATATCTATAACAGTAGTTTAACTTTCGTTTCGTTTCGTTAACTATTGTTTGAACGATAAATGATATTCGAATAGATCAGTGCAAAAGTCACTGAAACGGGAGTTGCAAGGGTAACAGAAGAAGACCAAAACCAAATTTCTAGAACTAATATATATGAAACCCAGTGGCCATGCACACTTTTAACATATGTACTTCTCTCGAAATTCAAACATTTTAAATACCCATTTTGCTTCGTCTGCGCTGAAATCAAATTTCTCGTTTAATCAAAATTTCAGCATGGCTTCACATATAAGATTAGATATTAAATATTGAAATCCAAATCTTGGCTTAGAAACAGTAAGTACACGTTTAATCAAATACCTAAATAACAATGAGAGGCAGTTCAGCGTGCAAGTTTTGATTAGCATTAAGCGTATATTGTCTCAGACGGTGCGAGACACTCGAATCAAGAAAAATGTGCGACTTTGAAAGTTTTCCCCGAACGAGCATCGAAACGGAGCAATATGTTTCTGAATGTGTGCCAAAATGGGTTCAATTGCGGATGCAGTTCTTCAACAGGTTAAAATATGACCTATGTATATCTACATTCAGACAAAAAATCCTCTTGACAGTTATAAATCAAGTATAATTCATTTTAAAACAATCTTTTTCGAATCATGCAACGCAGCTGTTGAATCTTTTTCAGCTTAGTCAAATGTGAAATTCAATTTCGAATGTTGACAGAAAATTATCTTTTGCATCAAAATGATTTCGAAATATGAAGACCGAAATTCCCTATGAGACAAAAATGTATTTGATGCAAAATTCATTTTTTTTCACTCAGTTCTCGAAGTCTGAATAATTTTTTTAGATGAGTTGTTGATTCCATTTTACACGCTACTATTGTTCATTTCATCAGTGACAAAATTTGAATTGCCAAGCAGTTTTCATCGTTCATCTGTATCCAACCGGCAGAAACAACACCTTCTGACCAAGTTGTTCTCAAACCAAACTGAGCCATGTTCAAATAGAAATTCTGATTCGTGTGAATTGTTAACCTGACCACCGAAAAACATTGAGCCTAGCGATCAGGAACTGCTACAACATGTAACGCTCGGATAACTTCGTTTATGGTAAACCACATGAAATTGAGATAAAATATTTATACATCACGGCAACTTTTTATAATGCACACAACTTTTTCAAACTAAAATTATCGTTCGTTAAAACTAAATATTTAAATATGAATATTTCATGGGCAAATAATAAATACACCGAACTGACATTTAACCTAAAATTTCTAACGGATGCTTTATTTTGTTATTTCACGGTTCTAAGTTCTCACTTATCCTGTAAATATATTTGAGCTGTGCAAATTATATAAAGTGATAATATAAATCATACAAAATGATTGATGAATATTTTAACAAAGAACTTTCAATTTATAACCAGCGATACATAATATGCACGACCGAACGTGAATTATTCATTATGAATTTGCATTTATTTGTTTAAGTTGATATCAACAATTAATCATCGATGTACCATGTTGTCTTTATTGTGAGGGCCACATCAAATCCAAGCGTTACATGTAACATAAACAGCCTGACCTGTGTTTACGGAAAACTGATATCAGTTTTCCATGGCTCAGCCCAACGAGGTCCACATCGACTAACACGGACATTCACGTTAAATTTCCATCATGTGCGAAGGCCCGATAGTTGGACGTTCAATCGTGTTTGAATTTTTCAACAACTAGCACTATTCCATATTCTATGGACAAATCTCAATTTGTTGTTCTAATTTTTGAACGGTAACTTCCAGATGAATTGTCGTTAAATTTAATAATACACCATCCCATTAATAACGTGAACAATAATGTGTAATTTTATACGCACTTCGAATGAAGAACTTCATAACATTAAGTGGCGACAGCACTTCACATTAATTTTGTTTATACGCGCACAACGTATTCAAAATTATTAATTATTTGGCATTGTGTACACAATCCTTATTTATAATCTTAGTAAATCTTCATAAAAACAATTCATATCCGTAATATGTGTTTGAAGTTTTTTATGTCGCGTTGTGTTCATAAATCATATAATTATATTTGCATAGAATGTATGAGCTTATTACATAGTGTAGTCGTTTTTATATACCACCACAGAATATTTTATTCATACTTATACACACACCCTGAGTTATTATCAAGTAGGGTCAAAGTAGGGAGAAATAAGTGAACGGCAAAAAGAAAAGAAAAAAAAAGAAGGTGTCATGATATAAATTGTATTTATTCCACCATGCTCATGTTGAAAAAAGTTAATTAAAAAAACAAACAGACAACAGCGATGGGAGAAAATAGATGGAGCAAATATCAAAATTTCATTTGATTGAAGATTAATTGTGATATTGTATATTTTAATATTCATGTGCATATAATGACATCATAATAATGTTTGAAATCTCGTAACAATGGTGAAATGCATTACGGTTTTGTTGTATTGAATAACATGGGTTAACCTTTGAGAGATCCACTTTTCAACTTCATTGTAATGTCTTTTTCTAAAGTCCGTTAAACATAAATGCCCGAGGTTTACTAATCCCCCGGCTTAAATGTTTGTTTTGGTTTATTCGCTTGATTTCTGCTTTTCACTGTATTTCAAAAAAATTGTCGTAAACAACTCACTTATCGCGCAAACTTTTAATAAAAAAAAAATATTCATCGCGATTATGATTTCACAATATGAATTTATTCCACCAATTTTTTCACATACCACTATATGCAAACGTGCATCACAATTGATCGGTGACAATGGCACGATAAATATTATAAGGAAAAAAAAATATTCGACGTTATCAAATTTAAATTAGTTCCCTTAAAAAAAAAAAAAAAAAGATTCAATACTTTTTCTGAGCGCAAACTGTAATGCAGTTCATATGAAGATGGATTCAAAGATCAATTGGATGGTATAGATCCAATTCGTGAATAGACTTTTTTATTCTGTATGTGAAATTTAAAATTATAACTCACTGCTGATAGTGTAAAAAGTTAATAGAATATATATTCGAAATGACTTGCATTTGTTCCGCAGCAAGCCGAAACGCAATTTTTTTCATGCCTTATTGCTCAAGAAAATGATTCGAGATAAAAAGGATAATTATTATAATGAATAAGTAATTTCACGGCGAACAATGTAACATAAGGGAAATTTTTAAGTATCCTCAATTTTTGCTCTCATATATGCGGGGACTTTATAATTTCCGTCCCTAGAGACGTATTTGCTTCCTTCCTTTTCAGACGATTCAGTTATTTGAAGTTAGCAAGATGATATTAAATGTTTCACGCATGAAGTTTTATATACTTTGTTATACGTCATATATACGAAAAAAAAAGGGGGAAAAAGAAATTGTGTGGGTAACGAGCGAAAATTCAAAGATATAAGTGATAAGTATGAGTTAGCAACCGCGAGGACAAAACATCTGGTACAACAGTTTTTCAAGTCGTAATCAACGAGAATGTTTTCGCGCGATGATTCACACTTGTTACTGAAAAAACCAGAGGGTTGGAATTTTTTTTGCCAAGTCCCCCTATTATATTAAATTTGGTGACGATATTTTGGATAATGTTTTGAATTTATTCAAACTCGAAGTCGCCTACCAATGCTATACACATAGGCAGAGCCCGACGTTGAGGGTTTGCAAATAGGCATCACGTTTGACTTCGTTTATATCAGTTCACTTACGGTATTATCTGATTAGATGCTAACCGTACGAAATCAGCCGGTGATTTCTAAACATGAACTGAAATTGACTTTGTTTTACATGCTTAAAAAACCTGATTATTTTTGTCTAGACCATCCAAATTGGCTGGAAAGTTAGATTCTTTTTTTTTCAACCTCTCTAGATAAATGTAAAAAAGAGCACAATTGTCAACAAAATTAGTTTAACAAACAAAAGATTCCCTTGAGCGTAATTAACGGAGACAAAAAATATATATTAATGTGAGTTTGCTTTAATTTCTAAACTTTCGGTATCCAAACAATTTAATCCAAAATATGCTCACAAAACAGAACTCTTAATTACACCCTTTGTGCAAGTTAGTTTTATTTCTTTCATTCAGACACGAAGACAATAGCCTGGCACATTTAGGAGCTTATTTTAACACCCTCGTAGGTGATTCAAACGGGAAAAATGTTTATACAAACATTATATACTCTAATAGTGTTACAACGCATGAATTACCTCTAGCTAGAAGTGGCGTACATTATCCGCACAGTCCTACCGAAAATTGTGTTAAGAGCAATTTTCGCTGAACGAATTTCGAATTAGTGTAGCTGATGACATAATTTGATAGGAGCATCAGTAAGACACAGTTTGACAAAAACAGGTTTAAAGAAAAAAAAAACAACCATTATCTTAATTTTTGTTTTAGGTCGTAACGTTATTCCTAAG
>JAAMPD010002505.1:14593-25961 GCA_025266255.1 Trissolcus basalis
TTGATAGGAGCATCAGTAAGACACAGTTTGCAAAAACAGGTTTAAGAAAAAAAAAACAAACCATTTATCTTAATTTTGTTTTAGGTCGAACGTTATTCCTAAGTATGCAAATCGGTTAGATCAGATAGTAGACAATGTCTCAGATGTAATGAGAAATCTTAGGAAAATAGAGTACGATTTATAGCCTCAACGATACGAATCACAAGCCAAAATTTTCCGTTAGTTTTATATATGTTTTGGAAAATTTTTGGTCGTTTATATTACAGAACTAGATAATGTGAAAAATGTATTATAAGATAAAACTATTTTTGCAGTGAATTTGACAAATATATTGAAATTTTGTTCAAACATGTTATTCAAATTTTACTTCTTGGAAAAAAAAGAGATATGTTTTCATAATTTGATATGCAGTTTTTCATTTTCGACACACTATAGTAAGTTAGTAATTTTTAATATCAATTTTCGTTTAACAATAGAAGTGGAATGTACGTTCCCT
Organism: Trissolcus basalis; assembly: GCA_025266255.1. Taxonomy (NCBI): domain Eukaryota; kingdom Metazoa; phylum Arthropoda; class Insecta; order Hymenoptera; family Scelionidae; genus Trissolcus; species Trissolcus basalis. The sequence goes on from JAAMPD010002505.1 coordinate 15,090, forward strand.
AGTAGAATTTTCGATCGGAATAAATTACGAATCTGATTGAGGATTTTTTTTTTCGTGACTAAGCCTGATGATGCCTAGATCAACTGGTGTAGACGTTCACGTCAAATTTCTGATACGGTTGGAATAAATGTCTAAAAAATAGGAGATGAAAAAACAGAACAATTGCAAAAAAATTTAAAAAAATGTTAGAAGTTGCAAAAGTTGAAAAAATTGAAGTAAAAAATCATCGACTTAAAAATTATAAGATTTTAATGATTTTAATGTAAAATTCTAATTTTGTCAACGCCTTTGTAGAACTGTTTCGCAAAATTGGATCATTTTTATCTCTCGGTACAAACTATGGTAATTATAAATTATTTCTTAATAATTAGTTATAAATAATATATGACATCGTAAATAATTCAAAAGGTCTCTTTAATGATTTCTAATTACTTGCAATTATTAATAGTTAATTACTTATTATCGATTAATAATTTAATAAAATTAATTTTTTTAAATTCAAGTCTGGTGGTAAGTTTGGTTGGATAACGTTAATTGTCGTTGATTTAGATAAACTATCAGATACAGTTTCACGTCCAGTTTTCTTGAAAGTTATTTTTTGCACTTAGACATGCTAGAAATTTAAATTAGGATTATTCAGATTCGATCATGTCCTACATCGGAAGTCGTCTGAAATTTCACCACCTAAAGGGTGTATAGCTAACAGTTATACTGTTTTATCATTTCTGAAATATCTATTTGTTGCAAAAAATTGTTGTACACGTTTTTCAATTATGTTAACTTTCGATTATGTTGGTATAAAAATTGCAAGCCCCAGAAAATGGAATTTACAAAAAAAAAAGAAACACTTTCTATCCGTTTTAGAGATAAATACAATTTAGAAGCAACCGCAAACATTTTCACTTTGCTCTACAGCAAGAAAATGCACAGCTTTAAAAATAGTTTCAATGTTAGAAAAATGTTAGTATTTAGTAATATCAAAATACGTATATAGTAGTGGTCTACCAAAAAAAAGTGATTTAAATAGTAATATTCCATCTATTTTTTTTTAATTTATCATTTTCTACATTATAAATAAAATAAAAAAAAATATTAAACAAAATTGAACGATATCAATTCTGAATTATTCTTTTGTACATTTAAATAAATTGTTTCGGGTATTTATTATAATATATAGTAGAAATATTTAAAAAAAAGGAATCAAATGACTTTTGTTGGATGAAATAACATATTCGAAAAATTTTAGATGAAAAATTTGAAACTTGGATTATTCGTACAGATGAACTTACAAATAAGAAGCGTAGTAACGGAAGGTTAGATTGTCGTGCTATTTACATTTCGAAATTTTCTTTCTGCGTACTTTTTTCTGTCCTCGCCTGAATGTATCGTTTTATGAGTGCAAAAAGTACAATATGTCCCTAGAGTCAGATTGCTAGGCTAGAATTTAGTAGCGCGCACATCGAGTGAATTGGTTTTTGTACTTTGTCGATTCAAATGTAGTGTTAGAAACGAAAATATGAAATAGGAAACATGATTTTTGAGCATGAAAGAAATATTGAGGTTCGGTAAAATTGAAAAGTACATATTCACCTGTTCATAATCGGGTTTTTATTTACACAATACAGAAAGTGCAATGGAAATAAATTATTACCATTTTCGTTCAAATTTTCATTCAAAATTACAGAATAAATAACAAAAAACCGAATAAATAAACGAAACATAATAAGCAATAAAAAAACTTGATCCGAATTTTATTATTTTGCTCAATAGAAATTTAACTTTTAACATCAGCATTGATGCATCATGCTGAAGCTCCGAACGTTACCGGTTCAATTCACACAGCTTATATCACTTCAAAAAATGAAATTCTCCTTTCTTTTTCTCTTCCATCGTTATTTTACTCAGAAAAATAGTTCTAAAAGTTTGTAACAATCCTTTATGCTGTATTTTTCCGAGGACACGAAAAAACATTTTTTCGTTACAAACAAATATCACATTTTTTTATCTTATCATCAATTAACCGTTATTAATTTGTTTTTTATATTTCCGTGCATTTTTGTTGTAACGTAAACCGTGTAGCGAATTTTTTCTCATCATTTCAGTGGTCTAAAAAAAAAGCAAATATATCACCAATAAAGTTTTTCGGTGTAATCCGAAAATGAAACCGAGATAAAAAAAAATGCCTTAAATTAATTCACTTTCTGTGTACGTAGAGAAATCGAAAAATATTGGTCTTGGAGCGGACAAAATTTGGATTTACAGTTATTAGTGTTCGTCGTACGGACGCATAAACTCATTCTCCATAACTAGAAATTCAAGTGATGCTTTATTGGAGTAATTGCCCATTAATCGACTCTTTTTCGAGAGAAGTTCCTAAGGTTCGTTTTTTATTCCTCTACCAATTGATTTCATAATCTCTTCGCTAGTAATGCGAATAATTGGAACATTCTGTATGAAATATGAAAAAAATGCACGCTCTAATTTTCGTTTCTGTTTCAATGGCTTTTAAAAATCATTCCAAACGCGATCAATAAAGTGAAACAAAAAAAAAAAAAAAAAAAAAAAAAAATAGTCAGTCAATTGAGTTCACTGGGAATGACTTAAAATCACACGCTTGATTACGAATTCGAGAGAGGGACGTTTAATTTTTGTCATGTGGCTTATTCTTGAGGATATTTTTGATACGCAATTGGGATTTCTTCCGGGATTGTTCAGAAAGGTGACAACATCAAAGAAAAGTTTACCGCTAGGGACCATCACTCGATTCTTATTTCGCTACCCTCTTCGAAAAAGTATACCGTTACCCTTACAGTAGTAGTGGGACACTTAGGGCGCCCTCATACGTAAGTCCTTAATATTGGCGTTGCTCCGGATACGGATCAGCTGAGGCGCTCTCAACTCTACCATTCATGGTCCGAGTACGAAAGCAAACTCTGTACAAAAAGGGGAATAATTTTGATGCGATAGGAAAAAAAAATCGAAGCTCCGAAAGTTTTGTAACCACGAGAATAAAATTGTTGTGTAAAGAGCAATCAAGTGTTAAAGTCTGCAAGAGATGGCACAATTTTTGTGAATAATTGAAAGTTAAACAAGCAACTTCGGTCTCTTTGTTAACGAAAGATAACTTCTTTTGTCAATTTGACTATTTTCTTAGTTCAAATTAAATTGCCTCTTTGAATAAAAAGTGACTTTTACATCAGAAAGTATATCACGTTTCTTTTTTCTTTCTTTTTTTTTTTTTTTTCTTTCAATTTGCCTCGAATGGAAAGACTCTTCAACATAAGAAAAAATTATTTAGCGTTCCCCCAAAGCGCATACGCATTTCAATTTTCAAACGCAATGATTACGAGAGTCGGAGCAAAAATTGAATTCTGCAAATTTGATGCCTGCGATGATGTAACATTTATACGGCGCAATTGTTGTTTCAACAGTTCTTTTAATTTTTTTCTCAATTTTTCCAATTTTTTTTTTCACAAGAAAATAAAAACAGGTTGTTTGTTGTTTTTCGATTTGAATGTTACAATTGTGACACCGTTTTAATTTATTTGCAATGAAGTTTTAATTGGAACTAAAAATACATAAAATCAAGTGAGGATGTTTCCGAAAGTTATAACAAGCGTGAACTGGTATTGTTTATCCGATAGCATGGTAAACTTTCAATTGATTTACCTGATTGGATATACAATTTGTTAGAAATCAGACAGACATATCAGCAGAATGGAGATAGATGAAACGTTTATTGGATAACTATATATTTTTCAACGAAAAACTATTGATGACAAAATGATATTCGCGCGACTTTTTCCAAGCACGGGGAAATTCAATATGAACGCGAACATAACAGAGCATTAATCATGTTAATTCGATAATTAACATTGATCAATAAAAGAAATTAGACGATAAAATTTAATTAAAGCAATATTGATCGGCATAATGTGGCAAAGGATTATTTTAATAAGGCATTAATAACCATTTATATATTTGTAAGAATATTTCAATCAATTCTAATATATTTGATCTACGATTTCTCCAGACTGAAATTGATTCGAAATGAGAGATATGATAATAATTTTAATTAAAGTCTGTATAAATTTTTCTTCATATTGGGAATGTGTTCTGAATTTCATTGCCGTAACGAACATAATGTGACTGACACATTTTAGTGACCGAAACGATCCCTTCGAGTTCTGCTAACGCACAGCACTAATACGCATGGCTTTATTGACCATATGTTTTGAATAAACAAGTTGAAATATTACGAAATTATTGTCACAGCGCTGCCTAAATATCCAAAAATAGAGCAATAGACGCCAGCAGTCCATCTGTCCTCTCTCGGCCTTTTATTTCAAAAAAATCCAATATTAATAATTTCAAACCACTAAACTCGCCTTTAAACCTGATATATTTGACCGAGACACTTCAAGCCAACGACTTTTGTCAACATTTCAAAGATAGATTCATCATACAAATACCGAGCTCATTTTTTATCATTATAAAAAAAAAATTGACGACCTTTCTTCGTTTACATACACAAATATTTGAGACTTTAGCGAAAAAACGGATAAAATTTTAGCGAAAAACTAGCGAATAAGATTATACGGAGATACTTAATCTTTCTCTTCAGAATTATTTAACCTTTCAATTTAATTTGATTTGCATAAAAATCCATAAATTGACGTTCGATTGCATTTTACATTTTAATTTCTCATTCGCAATGAATTCGATTCAGGCACACAGTTAAAGTAAAATGTCAAAAATTATTTCACCTATTAGATTATTCCAAGTAAGTGACACGCGATAAATTAAATTCCCAAGTAAGCTTTGAAAAAAACTTTTTTTTTTCTCTTATTATAAAGTATTTCACTTCGAATTAGTATTGAATACTTTGGAGTTTGACGTTATAATCAAATAGTTTAAATTGAATTGCGTGATCTGCAGGTTTTTTTTTTTTTCGCTGATCTTCAACTTTTATTATATGATTCACGACGAAATATGCAAATTAATGTGAAACTATATTGAAAATTTTCTGATCCACTGTTGATCCTTAATTATATAAAAAATGATGATGCCAATTAACATGCCCATGTTTTTATGCACTATTATGCATGAAAGACACGTGCATGACATAAATCATGATCATCATTACACGTATAACGAAAAGAAGTGGAAACGAAATCAAGAAAGTTGTATGATAATGTGGTTCAACGGTTACATTATTCAACAGTTTCAACGAAAGAAATTACATTTTGGCAATGTTACAGGAATTGATAACTGCTGATTCATTTTGATTGAGAAAAATGCAGTCAATTTAGTTTTCATCTTAATCGCGTACAGTCAAAGCTTTCAACCGCATACAAGTTTTTGTAATTAACAGATCATGTGAAATCATAAAAACAATTTACCGTAAAATGTACCAGCCATAAAAAGCGCGTTCATCAAATCTCCATCCTTGTAATGTTTTGTTTAACAACATCAACGCGGGTTGAACAATTTGAAAAATTGCATTTAAATATACTCGTACACTCTGAGAGATGAAGACTGTAAAAACAATGAGAAAAATGGTATTCTCTTTTCATTCGTCACACCGTTGGACAGACAACAACAACGAAAATTATAAACGTTACACTGATGCTTTTCGTCAAAATTTTGTATCGACGTTTAAGAAGAATATCAAAGAACGAAAAATAAATTTGATAAATAAACGATGAAAGCGTATTGTTGAAAACGCACATTAGAGATAAGAAAATAATCTTAAGGTATTCTTTAAAAGACGAAGTTTGTCGTTACCTTGTACAACGGTACTGCATTTGTGCGGGAAGTAAGTTGTGCACTAACAAAAACTCTATTCAAACAAAACTTGGTTTTAGTTCGAAACTGAAATTTGTCCACAACAAGTCATTTCATTCGAATTAGTCACGTGTTGTTGAAGTGATAATTATTATCATCCTGAAGCCGCCTGAGTAATTGGTATGAATGAAACAATTTACGATGGGATGTCAATTTCGATGTGAAATGTTTAAATAAAAGTGAAACTGAATTTATAAAGGATGAGGTGACGGTGCGGGCTCTCGAATCAGCACCGATGCTGACGTTTGACATGAACTAGTACTGGAGTGTAGAAAAGGCTCTGGTGGCAGCTCCGTTCGGACTATATTTCCGCTGTGCGAAAGAGGCGCACGCGCTTTTCCGCCGTACAAATTCTACCACGGACACGATTTTCCCAACTGTCCTCTACGAGAAGTACGGGCGCCAACACGATAACGGGTCTTCACGCTGCGCTGAAAGCGTGAAACTATAAGCGTCCAGATTTTATACAGCTTGATGATTATCAGTTCTATTCATAAAAATCGTCTAATTGATTTCGGATTCAAACACATTAGAAATTATTCCAATTCAACCGGCAGATATTTACGTCGTCATAAACGCTTCCTCGTTCATACAAAATAATCACAAAAAGCGACGCATGCAAGACGAAATACGCATTTTTAAATTATCATGCTGAATAATTTTGTTGTTCCTTCTCTCATGGCACAGTCGGAATTTAATAAAATATTAAAATACGTCATACGACCGGAGATATGAGAGATATGATGAACAACATTGAATATATTATTTGCAACTGTGTCTTGCTGTTTTTTAATAATGATAATAATCATTACATCTCATGTGGAGTTAAAAAAAATGAATTTACATAATAAGATGTCAAAACTGAGTTATCGCTGAAACATCTTTTCAAAATATTATAAACGATGCAGATGTTCTGCAATAACTTATATGATAATATTTTCGAGTCGAGGCATCTTACGATTTTGACATGGAAACTGAACGATGTTTTTCGATCACGTGAATATTTCCAAATTTAAATTTTATCTCGCGAGGAAGAGTATTTTATCTTTAACAAAAAAAGTTATGTTCTGTACCGCGCCCGATCTTTTACATTTTAAATCTAACCACCAACGATATGATCAAAATATTGCAAACAGTACAAATATCGTTAATAAATATGTTAACAAATTCTCCGGTGACAAATATTGAAATTGTTCGTCAGTGTCAAGACTTTTTTGCGTTCTGTTCTAAACAACTCAAGTAGTCGACCAGGCGGTTTGGTCAGCCGTGCGATGATACGATATTTACGAGAAATATGACAGTTCAACACTCGGTCTATGTGAAAAACGTTGATGACTATGGCTGTGACACATTGCACTAAGTACGACTTGAAAGTTCAGTGTAGATATTTGATGTCTTTCTATGTTTTAGCAAGGATCAAAATTTATTGCGTCTCGTTGAAATTTCATTCGCCGACCGTATACTGGCTTCGTTGTTTATATTTTCAAATGCAACTCTTTTCTTTTCGACGAATCTCCCGAGACACATTCAACATTCTGGTTATTAGACGAACTTTCATTTATGATAATTTTTTTTTTTTTTCAAACTTCATTCTTGTATATGTTTAATCGAAGAGCATATAAATAAGTGTATAGGGGAGATGTTTATCCCTTGAGATAAGACTCCATGAAACACATATTTCAAAGTTGAGATTCAGTTGGAAATCTGTACTTTTTTCCAAAAGTAATTTGAAAAAGTCTCTATTTTTGTTCCGAATGTTGTTATAGGAAACTATTCATGCATAATGAGAGATGCACACGGCATTTGTTGCACTCCGTTTCTTTTAATAATTGTAGATTTTTTTTTCAATTGTATAGAAAAACGTCCTACGTTATTTATTTTTTTTAACTAACATTTTATGAATTCATATACAGCTTTTTTTTGTTACAAATGAGGAGACGAAATATACCGACAACGTAAAACTACCTCCCCGAGACGCAACGACCACTTTCTGTCACGAAATTTTTTACACCAACATTCTTGGCCCCGTCGACATTTTATTATTTTTAATTCAACAGTGAAATAAGAATCAGTGAATTATATACTATACTATATACCGAAACATTTCAATTTATGAAAACGAGGGTAACATTTATTTTTTCTTCAAGCTCAGATGTTTTGAATTAGATTTTCAGGACAAATAAATAGTTTGCCGACCCCGGTAAAGATGACAATCTCTTGAAGAAATCTGTTTGACGAAATTAAATTTGTGACGACGACGGGAAGAAATGCTCGCCGGTCCCTGTTTTCATTCAATAACTTAATATAATTGACATATTGTGTTTTCGGGATATTTATTTTCGAATTGTTGACCTGAGGGTTGCCTTTTCAAACCCTATATCACATTCAAGTCTACAATCAAGCGAGTCAGAAGAGACATCATCGGTATAAAGGAGTGCCAGGACATTTGTATATCCGTCAATGATTATACCTTCAATGGTTCCGTTCTACTAGGACGGAACAACCCAAAGTCGTTTATTAATAGCACAAGTATAGTCGGAGAAACTAGAATTCAACTAGTAAATTATACCCATGAATACTCAGAATTACCTTGACTGATAAATATTCTGACAAAAGGTATATGATGACTTTGTACTTGCTCTGCTATAGTTTGATGACAATTGCTGTCACAAAAATTTATTTCAAGAAATTGTAAACAATTAATTTGTAACTCTCTATAATTAATGTGTACTTCAAGTTGTAAAATTACGTAGAGTTATCGTTATAATTTCATCATAATTATTATGTTATTATTATTAATGTTGTAATTGTAATAACAATAACAATTATTACATTTCCAGCGAGTGAATTTTTCGAATATTTTGTACAATCGATTTTCATATAATTCTTCATTTCATATTACATTTTTATCAAATTCCGTTGAAAGAATCATGTGTAAACCATTAAATTATTTTTACTCCCAGGATTTAAAATGTTCTTTTTCAAAACTAGCAAGTAAGATAAACTTACCTAATACAGTTATAATGTACCTATTTGTGTTACTTATTAAAAAAGTTCATATATATATTTTCAATATATTATCAACATATTGACAATATATTATTTTCAGCAAATCATATATCGTTTATACTTTCATATATTCACAATATTTTGATTATATAAGTAAATATAAGTTCATTTGTAAATATAAGTTTATATTTGAAAATATAAGTTCAAATATTTTTCATATATGAATTATATATTGTCAATACATTGAGATATTGATACTATATTGTCATTATATGGTCAATATATGATTTCAGAAATAATATATTGTCAAAATATTTTTTACATATAGATAATATATCATTCTTTTGACTAGGGTTGAGTTTGTTTTAAGATTGATTTTTATTTTGGATAATTATTAAATCATTTGAAATGCGCAAAGATTAGGTGTTAGATTTCCATTAATTTTAATAAAATGTTTTGCACAGCCTCCCCAATTTCGAAATAAATTTAAAATATATTTTAAACAAACAACACAAATAAGTACACTATAACCGTATTAGGTACGTTTACCTTAAATGTTTTACGAATTTGACAAAAATTTTGTAAACAAATTTTTGTCAGCATGTTTGTATGAACAACTGAGCTGATGTTTTCAACTTATTTTATTATTGTGGCTAACTGCGCGCTTTATTTTCTTATTATGGAGTATATAAAACAATACCAATTTGTGTCGTCATCATTTTGATGTGAAACTTGACAATTTTTGATGGACAGGCTGACTGACAGATTTGATCTATTCTTTTTTTTTCTTTTTCCTCTTCAAAAAATGTTTCAAATTAGTTTTGCAAAAAAGTAGTAAGCCATGTGAGGATTAAAGTCAAAAGCTTGGCGAAAATGGAAAAACAGGCAACACCTTTGGCGGTTTTGATGAATCGATCGAAAGTGAATCGTGTGAATTGGCGAACAAAAAGATGGTCGTCACAGCTTCTATCATCAGCTCAATAAACCTTTTTGATTCCCGGCAATGACAACACTGTCCCCGCACTGTTGTACTTGCACTTCAAATTGTTTCATTTAGTTGAGTTATCATAACAAAAAATGTAACACAATCAGCAGATGAAATATTTCTCACACTACTCTGAAAGTAGACAAAAAAAAAAAATTATAAGCATTTCAATGGAAAAAGCATCACGTATTTCGTTGCCTTTAATATATTTCGTTAACAAGGGTACTTTTACAAATAATCCCGCCAGATTGTTTAATGTAATTGTTTGAAATTAAATGGACGCAATGAATTTAGTTAATTGACTTTTAATTTAAAATTACACAGACCGAATAGACTCTTGTGTTTATCTAACTTTTCCGATGGTCCATAAATTGTGGACTCCATCGTTGCAGACTGATGTTCCTACCTTTCGATGAATGCTCCCACGATACAGACTGCACGTTGAATCCCTCGACGCCATCCCAGGGCGCTCTTCACATGACAAGTTTTAACACAACTTTTAGCACGATACTTTTCCACACAACTACAAGTGGGGCTTGAACAAAAAATCGATTCGATTGCTGGATCCTGCGATGATCAATGGACTACAAAATTGAAAGTTGCGCCTCGCCATATATAATCAAAAAAAAGTGTAGGTATCGTGAAGTAACTTGATTTTAACTGGGACTCGCAAACAACAACCTGAAACAAAAATCAAATATATTGTTTATAACATCCTACTTCTGCGGGTAAAAAAGTTATTAATAAATCAGAAACACGCGCCGTTTAATATTTCATTACACCCCCTTGTTCACTTACAGCGAGGGAAAATAAACTAGTAGAAAAATATTTTATTATATAAAATAAACACCTTATCGATGAGAACGCCAGTTGCAAGTACGCAAATTTACATTGGTTAATTTTTAATTATGGAATGCACAAGGATTCAATGTTATTCGGTAAACAGTACTTTTTGTTTCCTTTCAACGTAACAGGCATTGTTTGAATGAATTTCTTGATTAAAAAACGAGGCAGTAAAAAATTTATCCACG
>JAAMPD010002506.1:0-14557 GCA_025266255.1 Trissolcus basalis
TCTTATATAAATTAAATATAAATTTTTCATATAATTTATATACAAGATATATTAAAAATAAATTTTTTGCGTATATTTTGACATATAATTTTGTCTGTTTGAGCCCATAAAAGACAAAAATATACGTGTAAATATATTTGAATTTTATATTTTTCATATAAGTGTCATGTAGATTTTAGATCAAATATATTTATTTTGTTTTATGAATAATTTATTCATAACTTATATGCAGAATATATATAGATATATTTTAAATATAGAAAATATACGTAAAACATATTTGTAAATATATTTTTGTCCGTGTGAGTTTGCTTTGTCAAACAATATTATAATTCATGTTTAATGTTACTAAATTGCTAAGTTGGAATGAATCAGTTCGATTAGATTTGTCTAAAAAACAAACTCTTACTTTTCAGTAAACAATACCAATTTTTTATCGGTGTAAAAGTCGAGATTGATACGCCTTATTTTTTGTTCTCGTAAATTATAATTGTATTTATGCAATCAAACGAATTATTTACACGTATTTATTTGATATAAAATCAATCCATCTATTCGGACATGCGATGCTGTAAATAAGTTAGGTTTTGTTATTAAGCAAACAGTACCAATTTCAACAAGTTTTGTGACAACAAACTCTGATCAATAAATGAAAATTGATATGATATACTTTTTTAATTTTTCATTTTACACGTTGAAATAAATAATTAAATCAATATTTTATAATGTTGGTATTGTATACAATATTGTTATTATTATTATATATATAATAATAACAATTATGATTTTTAACGTCACCATACAAATACACGAATAAAAGAAGTGAAAATAATTAAACGCAACTGTTCGTGAAACAAGGAAGAAATAATTGAAGTGAAATATTCATTGCATGGAAAAATATAAGTTGAGGGGATCCTCTAAAACTTGAGATCATGATGAGAATCGCAGATGTTCAAACATCCCGTCATCAATATTTCCTATTTATAGTTCAGTCCAAATATAATCTCGAGTTGAGACTAAAAGGGGAAGCAGTTTTGGTTTCGGATATTCGGGAAGGGCACGCGCGACGACCGAGCACAATGAATAAAATTCAACTGAAAAAAAAAGCGATCGAAAAGCTTTGGAAGATTATATTTTGAATTATACATTAATCTCTCGTAAACGGTGTGCAATTTGATAAAATTTTAACATGATCATTCATCAAATTTGATGTAGGAATTTTCGGGGATTGGAAAAACACCAATTTCAAGCATCATCATTAAACATTCATTCATTCAAAACAGAAAAATCAATACAATATTTTGACAGGGGCATAACTTTACCGCTTTTACATCACATATAAAGATATGAAAAAAAAAAAATGAGATTGGTATACGGATTTTAATGTGGTATTATAATCGTGTAGCTTGTTTTGATTGAACTCATATTTGAATTTATGAATATAAAATTGTTTGAAATTGCGTAAAGGGTCAAATTATCAAATAAAAATGAGTTCGTGGAAAATTTCATCAGCGCGATTACATTTGTCGGTTAAAATTGTAAGCCGGCCGCGATTAAATTGAAATTTCATGTTACAATTCGTATACAATTATATAATTGAGTTAAAAGCCCATTAGCAAAATAACAGCGCGGTGTTGTGTAGGCGTATAATTGCGATGATGATATTTGATCAGGTCGGCATCGAGGCAACACAAAAGTCCGGAGAGAGGAAGCATCACACGCGACATGAAAACTGTCTCGACAAACAAGATCGCGTGTTCGTACAAAAGTTTCTGCGGCCAATTAATACGTGTGCGTTATTTTTTCCTTTTTATTTTTTTTGTCGCGGTTTTTGACGAAACGTCAGGCCATAAAAAATAGAAAGCATTTAAATCGATCCGCGTGTAAATAACGAAAGCACACGTTGTTCGTCTGCGGGGAAGCGATTAAATATTAACTGTTTGTGACCAACGGAAAAATGTGCGAATGCACACAATGCCTGACAATTTATACAAAGGTTGCTCTGGCTATTATACGGTTATCAGTGAATAATCAAATTGAGCGCGCGGGCATTTCAATCGCTCGTTTATCAATTTCGTTTTTAAAGACGGAACAATATCGGCTCGGAGCTGGCTTATATTTGTTTGCAAGTCGCGCCGATTGTTCGCGTCACATTTTAGCACTTTGCGTGTTATTGCGCGTGACCCGCCGAACGTTCACACGCGACTCTTGTTACCAGGATTATAATTGCGCTCTACAAATGTTTTTCTCATCGCCGCGAAAATCCACACGAGCTTTAAATGAACGCCGACAATGATTTATGCGTGCAATTACTATTCCCATGATTTATTCCATTAACTCGACTTTTTTTTCTTCGCTCATTTTCTTTTCTTTCTTTTTTTTTTTTTTTTATTCATCAACACTTTTTTTTTCTTTTCTCACTTTGAGAAACCCTTGCGTAACCAGAAACGAACGCTGATTGCACGGACTCGAGTGCAATTCCGCGCGCAAATTGACGCGGCCGACAATTATTGCGCCGTGATCGATCTCGAGTCGCGCGTCTTGGCGATGCCAAATTACGTGGCGCGTTTCGTGCTCGCTCGAATATCCGACACGAGAACTTGAAAAGCGCGGTTCCGATTAGCGCGAAACTTTCGCCCCGAAACAACATTATTTTCACGAGCGATCACATAACTTTAGTAATTATAAACTTATTCGAAGAAATCATGTTTGATTCGGAGTTCTCTGCTCGACCGACATTTATGTTCGAATTAAAACTCGATGAAGATACTCGAGCGGCTCTGAAAACGACCGATTCGACAGCTTTTCACCATGAAATAATAAAAATAATATAGATATAAATATGAGAGAGAGAGAGAGAGAGAGAAAAAAAATTCTTCACTACCGATCAAAGGTGCTTAATTTCTTTGATGCGCCTTTTACTTTATACACTTTTTGATTCAATTAATAATGACAAAGAAATTATGAATGAACGAGGGAATTATGACTGCGAGAGTTTCATCTTGCAGCAGTCATTGAATTTTCATCTCTCGTATTTTGCAGAAATGCGTCTTTGATGTATGAAAAAATAATTTGACTCAAGAGAAAAAGTATAACGCAGAAGAGAGGAGAGAGGATTTGAAAAAAAAAAGAAGCTAAAATAAAGAAACCCTCGAGAGCTGCAAAAAAGTGCGATTGACGATCGATTTGGTTGCTTTATAAAGTTTGCTCATTACTATGTTACGACAAGTTGATTGGTATGTATTGTCGAGGTTGGGAACGTAGGGTCGTAAAGTTGCTCAACAGTCGCGTAAATAAGCTATGACTGAAGATTCGGCTTTTGTGTAAAGGGCACGTAAGTGTTCTCACAGCCGCATGCCAGTCGAAATCAATATTAGCAGGTCCGGGCGGCAGCCGGATCATATCGCTCTGGCATATTGCGGACGGTATTTAATCGTCATTCGCCAAGGCGCAGGCTAATACAAAAACAAGCAACGACGGGCAAAAATCGCAAGCTAGAGCGAGACGCAAAATGACGGCGTGGCTGCGATATTCTTATTTCCCTAGAGGAACTGCGTGATTCGCGTTTTCTTTTCTTCTTCCAAGCGGATCTTACCCAGCCAAGATACACAGGAGCTTTAGAATAACACGTTGCGAGAAATATCACGAAAGACAGCGCGGCGTAGGGAAAAAAAAAGAGGAAAAAAGAAAAATGAATAAAAAAGGAAAAGGGGAGAAGCTACGTAAAACAAGGCGGAAGGAAATTGAACGCGCGCAAAACGGATAACTCGAAGGTCTGCGCTGGTACTTGTTGCACAGATCTCAGGAACGATGAACGGAATAATTAAATCATTCCGAATAAAAAGGTGCGTCGTGGATTCGAATGCGCTGGCAATCAAATTGCGAGTCCGCGACCGCGAATCTTGAGCTCGTTTCACGTGCGGGTTTGTGAAAAAGAAGTCTCGCGGGATTGCTCGTACATCTTTTGCCGCTTGTCGTTTGCGTAATTTTGTACTGAAAGGAACGGTCTTATTGAAATTTGTAAGCTTTTCAAAATTGTCGCAGCTTATCATCAAGAGTCACCTTCTTTTTTTTTTTTTCCTCGTCTTTTCCCTTCGTTCGCATTTTTTATATCTCTCGACATCAATGATATTTTTCAAATCAATACCTCCATCTCCGAATTAATTAAATCTTTTAATTACAAGAGAGAATGTATACATTTATTTCGAGTTATGATTATTGAGTTAATGAATCTCATCTCGACGTGTAATTGTAAAAGCATTTTCGAAGCGTCGGAAAAATTTTAAATAATGTTTGTACTCCCGTACTTGTCTGTGTTAATGTATTTAAATCAATATTGTTTCTGCAGAGTAATGATTAGAATGAAAGTCAATTGTTTGTTAATGAGTGTATAATTGAAAGAACAAAGTGGAATTCTTGTCAAAGTTTATATATGTATTTGAATGGCACATAATGGGCTGAATGAAGAGGGTCTGCACTTTTATCTTTCACTACAAGTTATACACGTTTCGTGATGTGCACATACGTTATAAAAATACTTTTCTCAAAAAAACCTGCATTATTTCATGAACGAGAATAAATGTTGTGATATCAGTCGGTTATTAAAAATGATTCGAATAGAGACACAGACATTTGTTTTTAAATTTCAATGAAAATGTGAAAATTCCATAATCGGAAGAAAAACTAGCGGGAAAGCTGATGAGTATCTGTTATTGGAAAAAAAAAGTTTTCATTCACACTGGTGTAATAATGCGATGCACAAAAGTTTACGGCTCGAAAACAAGATTTTTTTTTATTAAAAAAACTTTATTGTAAAGGATACGAAGGAAAGTAAAGTACAAGTCTGGGAGAAAAAATAATGATGAAAAATGTTCTCCCAAAGCGTCAACAAGTTCGTTTTGGTGTCCAATAGGACATGCACGGATGGATATTATTAACATGTTTATAAGTTTTGATTAAAAAAGTTGATAGATGCAAAAGTAATTATTACACGCAAACACGACTGCAAGTCAAGATGTATTTTTTAGCGCGCACGTAAAATATGACCGACTTGGAAACTATTATTAATGTAACTCGAATAATTATTCTGTATATTATCTGTTATCTATCCACACATTTGAAACAAAAAAAAGTTATTGTGGTCGCCGGAAAGTTAATTGTTTGTTTTTGGTTTATGCGGTTTCTAATTGGGTCGCGAGTAGAATTCGAATGAATTTGACTATTTCACGTGTAACTTTTTGAGTGTCAGTAAATCATGACAAAGAGTTGGTTAAAAGAAAATTAAAATTAATAGCGAGCTTGAAACTAGTACAATAAACAAAAGTAAATGGTCTCATTTTCTTCAAACTTGTTAGGCTTTTCAACTTTTGTGAACGTCTCTCTAAGTTGTGTCTAATTAAAAAGTTGAAAATTGAGTATAAACAAAATATTTCAACTTTTTATAACTGGCTATGTTGTTTCTTCTTTTTGGGGGGAAGGGAGGGTTAAAAGAAAAGTTTTCTGCCTCATAAATGAATAAAAAATTATTTTCTGTCGGAAATTTTTTTTTGGAACATGTCAGTGACGCTACCGGTGTTTTTAGACTACACATGTTTCCTTATGAAACAATTTACATGAATGAAACACGTGCACATGAGGAAGAAATATTTTACTTGGACCATATGCGACTTGGCTTTTTTCTGGTGTCGAGTTACCACTTAATCATTCAGACGGTTTATTTAGAAAAAATATGAGAGTTTAAAATAGTTATGAACCGGATGACAAAACATTGTTTTAAGACGCGAAGCTACATTATGATTAATTTTTCAATCGTTATATCCTCACGTCCATTCGTATTTCATTAAGTCTCAACTTTAATTATAGTCTCTCTCAAATAAAGTAGTAGAATTTAATTACAACTTTGGACTCAAAAGAAGAAGTCAATATAAATTGCGATTGTACACAAAAGTTGTACGGTTGTTAGTCAGAAGCATTCGAAGGAGCGAAATTTGCATCAAGATCGTCAATAATAATCAATATGTAACCTGTCATTCGACTTTTGACATGTTCGACGTTCGTAAGAAGGTTGACAGGTAAAACATGAAATTGTGAAAGAGTGTCAGTTGCCGGCGACGGTTATATGATAATGTCGATTATATTACATGAGCCAATTTCAATCATATTAATTTATTCATTACAAAACAAAACTGACGCGAATTAACGAGATTTTCATAATATATTTATATTGATTAAATAAATTATAATTGAACACCTCACATAATTACTGACTTTTATAGAAGCAATAAATTACAACGCCTGATTATTTGATGCTCACACGGACAAAAATCCATATTTAAAATATAATTATGAAGTATATTTTTGTATATTTATAAGGTCCTGTCGCTTTTATATTCAAAATATAAACCGTTAATATATGAAACATTTAAGTTTATATTTTATTTCATATAATATGTTATATATGTTATATATAATAAAGTATAAACTTATATATTTTTCTTATATAAACCATCTATTTTTTACAGATATAAAGCGATAAGATCTTATATGAATCAAATAGAAATTTTTATATGGTTTATATTTTATTTATATCATATATATTTTGATATAATTGGAAATATAATTTGTCTGTGTGGGTGTATAATCACAACTTTTATATTCAAGAATACTATATAATTTTTATTGAAAAAGGCCAATACCAATACGTATAAATTTTTCTCTTGAGGTTTTTGAAAATGACCTTTTCTATGAATCAATATACACTTTTGAATTTATCGCCCAAAATCATACCGTCACAATAACGATCGGTCGTCAAACTATCATATGGAAATAGATCGGATGCATTGGGGACATAAATAAACACGACAGGCGGCTGCTGGGAATCCTGAGCAGCGGGGCGTATGTACGTGCGCTTTATTTTTATAAAAACGAGCGGTAAACGTCGCTCGTATTTCCAATTTTAAAATCGAAATCCCGTAAGACGCGCGTCTCCGGCGTGTCTGAGCTCAGCCGCTCGATCGATTTGTCATTTGGTCTTTGGTCTCGTGTCGAGTCAGATGTGTAACTGCGCCGTCTGATTAATTCAACGTCCTCTTCATAAAGCTCGCATCAAGATGAAAGAACAAACGAGTCGGCTCATACGGAACTTCATATAATTGCTTCTTTACATGCCTCGCTGTCCCAATCTACGAACAAAACTTTTTTTTTTTTTTTTCATACGACAAAAGCGCCGCAGCGCTTTTCCGAACCGGAAAATATGATCCCAATCATTAACTTTGACCCCGTTCTCTACGCCATCAATACTTTCCATTTATCCATTAGTTTTTTAAAGCGGATGTCCATCGATGGAATAAAAAAATCAACAAGACATTAATTTTTTTACTTTAAATAATGAAAAAATGTCGTGAATTTTTGCTGTGATTGTTTTGATTTGTGTTGCACTGATGGGGTTTAATTTGTCGAACAAAGTATATACGCTCTTAATAAAGCAACGCGCCTTCAATCAGGCCATAATTAACTTTGCATGATTCCGTACCCTACTTGATCATTTGCCAAGAAATTGGAAGATTATTTTCACCAGTCGCACACGTGGTCGTCTCGTAATGAAATTTACGGTTGGAACGAATGATTCGTATCAAGGTTTTTGTTTATGATTTTCAAAATGTATACCCACACGGACGAAAAAATATTTCAACATATATTTTAAAGTATATTTTCTATATTTAAAATATATCCGTATATATTTTATATATAATTTGTTTATAAATTATTTTTGAAGTGACAATAAATTATATAATAAAGTATAAAATAAATATACATTTGTCAAAAATATATATTATAAATTATAAATAAATATTTATAAAAAATATATAATTAAAAATTATTTGCACTTATATTTTTCTCCCTGTGGGAATGATTTTTAAAATGTCATTCAAAAACTTGAATGATTTCCAACTTCTGAATATAAACTTGAGGTTTAATTTGTTCATTAGAATATATTACGTTTTTAATTTTCGTATTTTTGTATTTCTATTTTAAAAAGGAATATTTAATGATTGTCAAACATAGGCTTTGTGCGCCTGGTACAAAAATATGATATTTTTCATGTTTTTGATCAGAACCAAAAATAGCTTCATTTGTTGACGATATTCAATTTAATAGAATACATTTTCATTTAATACACATATAGTATCGCATATTCATATGATTAGTTTGAAGGGTCGGTTGAAATACGCTAGAAATGTCTTTTTTAATTAAAAAGTATCGAAAAATTATTAGTTTAAATATATTCCAAGTGATTCATTACAATTTGACGAATGAATTTGCAATTTGAAATATGTTAAAATGGAAAACTTTTTATATAATATCAAAAAAAGTGTTGGAAGTGTCAGTCTGGTTATTGCATCCGGTCCTTCATTTAATTCTATTAATAGTTTCTGAATCAGTTTAAAAATTTTTACCCAGCATCGGTTATTTCTTTACAAAACACGATGGGAACTGGAAAAATAAAATCATCATGCTTTTTGAAAGAAAGTTACTTCAGCATATATAACTTGACTAAATTTAAACTTTTGATTGTTTGAGAGATGTAAGATAAAAATCATGATCAAAGACTATTTCAAGTTTGGAGTTTTACGAAAAGGCCGTGTTATTATACTCTTGATGCTTATCTAGAGTTTATCAAAGTAGGCGTCGTCGGCGTGTTTCACGACGTTTCGAATTATTGAAAGGGCTGGTTTGAACGAGTGAGATGATGTTATTTCTGGAGGAGACGAGGCACGTGTGTATTTCGCGCATGGATCAAAGATTAAACATGCTGTCACAAAAGATCCGCTCTGTCAGAGATGTGCAAATAGAACGGCGCTTTGGTCGATGTATAAGTTGAAACGAAAAAGGGCCAGCCAAGAGGGGCTCAAACGCCTTGTCTAGTGTCTCGCCGTCTGTACCAAAATATACCAAGTACGAACGGACATGTTCCATCTTTAAGTCCCTCGAGGTTGTTGCTCTTGTGACAACCAACGGCTCTGCCATCTTCAGGGAACATTTGCATTCGAGGACCAAAACTGTCCTCACAAGCGTACTTTTTGCATCAAATGTCGTTCAACGTGCAACTAACTCAAAACAACAAAGATAAAAGAACCGTTCTGACGCGATCGTTCAAAACTCCCGGTTCTGAGAAAATATAAGACCAAACTGTTTTTACCACTCTTTTTTGTTTTTAAACATTTTCCGAACCACGATAATTATTATTGTCATGAAAAAAAAAAAAACGTCTAACCGCTCATTTGATTGAAAATTGGAGTTAAAGTTTTTTTTGTCTGACTTTGTCCCGTTATTACATGATCACTTTTTTTTCATTGCACCTTGAAATATCTGTATTTTGTTCTGGAATTCCGAGACCTCGCAGACTCTCTGAATTTTTGTTTAACGTTTTTCTTCATTTTATAACTTTTCAGGTCGTTCTGATTTAATGTCATTTCCTTTATAAACAAGTTTACGCTCTCATGAAAGGAATACTTGTATCAACAGTTTTCAATACTCGGTGTATTTACACAAACGAAATTTAAGTTCTTTCAATTCAATAAAATTCTGTGAGATCGAATAAAAATATTGAAAATGTTTTTCTTGCAAGTCAATGACATCACAAACCACAGATCGCAACTGAATCTTCCTCTCTGGGCTAGACATTTTTTGTCATTTTTCTATTATAGGGACGAAAATTGATTCAATATTATTAGAGATAAAAAAGATGACAATCATTATTATTTTGATTTTGATGATATCTTTATGAGAAAAATAGCACATTCATTAATGGGAATGTGTCATGCAAATGATTCGTTTGTTGATAAAAAAGCAAAAGATTGTTGGTAAATGTTGAAATTACAAGCATCTCTTTTTTTACGTCCGAAGGTTGAAAATTAAAGAAAAGTTTAATTTTTTTTTCATTTGTTATTATAGCTTTTAAAAAACACAGGGTTAAAAATATATTTCAGTTTCATATTTTTTATATAAATATAAATTTTTTTTAATAATATTTATATTTGTTTTATATTTTATTTCTATAATACATTTTCGCTTTATGAATAATTTTCATAAAACGAAATTTTAATTTTTATGAAAGATTTTTCACGGAAAGACAAATATTTCGACAAAATATTCCAAATTCATAATTATTGAAATTAAATTTTATTAATTTAAATGGAAAATTATTAAATTTTTTTTTTAAATGGTCACTTTGAATAGTATACTTTTCTAAATCTAGTTTTTTCTTGATTTTATTTTCGAATATTTTAAATACACAGATAGAAAAAACATCAACATTTACTATGATCACAGTAAACCGGGCCATAACCTTAAATGCAAATTTTTCCTATGAATCACAGAAAACTTTATTATCAACAGAACATTTTTTACTAATTTCCGACTAAATTTTAGTATGTTCACTGTTATTTTTTTGATGAAGCTTCACCGTCCAAGCTTTACTGAAAATCACAGTAAATTTTAAGGTTTTTTCTATCCGTGTATAATTATAAAAATTCAACGTGATGTAGGCATCACGTAACGCATTCGTTTCCCGGGCTTATGTATGCGCAAGCGTCTGAAAGCAAAGTTTCATTTGAAATCACTCGAAGTGTAAGGTATAGGTTGACTTACACCTTTATTCAAATTTAAATGCATGGTTACATTCTACGTTGACGTCTTCTATTCACTCGTACATTTTCTTGTTGGGTACCTGGCATATTTTCTGTGTCATATAATATCTCCCCGACAAAATGTGTACGAAAATAATTCAAGATTATAATATAAAAAAGGTAGCTTTCGTATTATCAATGCAATTCTTCCGCAATTTTTCTTGGTTATTTATAAACTGTGAGATGAATTTTGGTGTTATTTTTTTTGTGTGCATTTAATTTGTGATGGAAAAGTCGACTTGACTTCGGTAATATCAGAGGTTGTTAGAGGTTGCGGTGAAAAAAGTTTATAAATTTTGTACATTAAATTTCACATATAAATTTATAAAGCTTTTTAATGAAAAGCATGCTAGAATTTTAATAATTATTTTCTTTTTTTGTCAGAGCACACATTTATCACGAAAATGATGAATATGTATGAGATAATTCATAATTATTATTATAATGAAAATGGTGTATTATCAACGATTTGAAAAAGTGTTTCAATGCGAAAGTATCGCCTCGTGTCGTTCATGAAATACTACGTATTTTAAAAGTTTCAAATAAATTGGATAATAATTAAAGAAAAATTAATGTATGTATGATACTGATTCTGTATGATTGCAAAAAATATAACAATTTTTGCTCCTTTTTTATAATAAAAGTTCCATTGTTCTTGTCACAAAAAGGAAAGAAAATGATGAAAGATAATGTTCAATGATAATGATTTCAATCGATCCATTTTCATTAAGTACTTCATAGAGAGCACTTTCGAACATCAAAATTTAATAATATTTCGAGACTGCAAAGGCTAATTAATAAATTTTTCTATTCGTTGAAAAGAAAGTTTTCAAATGAAAATCATACCCGAACTTATCAGTTACTTTTTGTGGATTCAAAACTTTTTCAGAGTTCGCGCTCAATCGATAGTTAAATTAAGCAATTATATTAAATAACCTCTAAAATAAAACTCTACTATTTGAGACTTACATAGAAATAGAAAAACTATTTTTTTAAGATTCATTTTCAAGTTTTTTTTTCTGAATGAGTGTGCAATAGAAGAAAAGATGAAAAAAAAAAAAACACTTCATGAGATAATTTTTTCATTAGTATTACACAGAATGTAACAGTGCGGTAGTATGAATTTGGCTGGTTTTTCGAGTTACTTTAGCCAATACGAGCCATTGCTCCATGGAACATTAACGAAACAAAAGTTTAGACTATAAATCTGATAAATGGTGGCGTC
Source organism: Trissolcus basalis (assembly GCA_025266255.1). Lineage (NCBI taxonomy): Eukaryota > Metazoa > Arthropoda > Insecta > Hymenoptera > Scelionidae > Trissolcus > Trissolcus basalis. The sequence continues at coordinate 11,914 of JAAMPD010002506.1, forward strand.
CACTCTTGCCATTATCCTTGAATGAGTTAACATGGCGAACTTTCTAAACTTCATTGGCAATGAATGAAACAATTAGTTGCGCACTGGAATGAACAAACAATGCCACAATATCATGCTCGTTGCGCGTTCATTTTGCGACAATTTTGTTTCTTTCGCGACAATTAACGACATTCTTAGCTTGTATTGTGTTTTATCTTCTTTTTACTAGTTAGCGTGTTAGCTTAATGCCGCTTAATTTGCAGACCGTCTTGCTAATCTGCATCGTCCCACCAACACATTATGTATTTGGTTTCTATTTCCAACACGTGTTTTATGTTATTTTATTCTATTTAATTTTGTTTATTTAATCTTCCTATATGAATCATGATTACATTTTTGTTATCTTCCATTGTTTGAATAAAATCAAATAAATGACACTGAGAAGAGATAGCTTTTGCAAAGAATTTTATATGATGCATAATAAACAAAACTTGTAGTGATAATATTTTTCGAACGGAGAAAAATATATATATTAACGTATACTCGTCATCTCTGGACAGAACAATCGGAGGTTTTAATAACCTATTACATTGTAAATGTAGGACATGCGACGCGTGTGAATAATTTGCGGGATGATCGTAAAAACTGAACGAATGAAGATAAAACTTTTGATTCATCTTGATGTAATTTGGTTGTTAAATATTTTATCAAAGTTCAATTTGTGTATTTCGTATATTTAGATCATTTAGTCGTACAAACGTGAAAGGCAAAAATAATGTAACGCGTTTACGTCCAGAAAATGAAATTACGATAAAATTATTGACATAGTCAACAATATTGAAATGGTATCATATTGAATTATAAAATAATTAGAGCTACAGAACCCAAACGATTTGTTCGCAAAGCTGTCAGTGAACGGCCTCTCAAAACGAATTTCAAAATGAAGTGCTGTTTGATTGAGCACAAAAATATATTACAATTTAATTATAATCATAACGTTTGTACAGTCAATTAAATTTTGGTTCTGTCGAAAAACTCGTCAGCGGTCATGAAAAGCTATCAATTTATTGAATGATTAATTTATTGCAAATGGGTATGTTTTGCTTGTCCAAGTCATATGATTAGTTAATCATTTTACCATTTTTGTTCAAAATAAAGTACGTATAACTGTCTGAAAAAGACTTTTGTTGGAAGTCATAAATTTTCACGCGTTTCGACAGTTGAACTGAATAAAATTGAACCAATGGTAAAGGAAAATTACCTGGGCCAAACTGTTGCCATGAATTCACCACCTATATTATCGTTCCTTGAAACAAATATATCAATCAATTGTAGAGCAAATGAAAAATCAATCGCAAAATTGAACATGAAAGCGTACAATGAATTTCATTTGGCAACCTTTTTGCTTTTCAAATGTCTCATGTTCAAAAGTTCTACTGTAACAATCAATAATTAAATTAATGATATTGAATATCAAACTTTGATGTCTTTTGATTTTGGAAGCTCCCAACGATCGCGGTTCAGTGCGAAAGATCTGAGCATTCCAGCTGTGATTCAAACGCATTGGGACCCCTATAAAAGACGGAATTTAAACGCTCAAGTGGAATTTCTGCTGCCGTTCAGATGATCACATTGTACAGAAAATATAATACACACTGCGAAATGTCTTCCAATGTCTGTAGCATGTGTTTGACTGTCTTCATCTTTCGCTTGGTTAAAGTCGGCGAAACAAAGTTAAAGCGAGCTTTTCTCATATCTTCTCATATCTAAAATATCTACACTTCGTGGAACAAATCCCTGTTAATTGGCTACTCGTAGGATTCTTTAGTCAAATTTTCTTTTTTTCTACAGAGAAAAATTTACTATGTTGATTGAACTATTTTTTTTAATCCTGAGTGTGTATTGTTAGTGTAACTGGATATGCAGTAGTGACTAACTTATATTCTAGTTATCATATTTAGTTTATCTATATTCTCTAGTTTATTTTTTACAAACTTGTTCCAATTTCTTACTGATTTGATTTTAAGACTAATACCCTCACAGATGAAAATATATCCGCTAAAATATATTCTATTTTATATTTTATAAATTGATGTAATGTAATTTATAAAAAAAATATAAACCAAATATTATATATTAATAAAATATATTTTTGTCTGTACGGGACGATCTATTAAATTCTAATCTTTCAAAAAATACCGATTTTTTTTGTCGGTGTATATAGTTATGAAATAACAAAAACCAAGTCATATTTTCACATGACTTCATGATAAACATTTCGTTTATCGAGTAAAGCTTTTTGACCCATATGTCACTTACAACTCGTGGATACATTACTAACATATGTATATTAATTCGAGTCTGTCCCAGTTTTACAATTTCCAATTGCCGGAGTTAAAACAGTCTATGAATTAATAATATTTTAAAAATAAGTTTTCATGTAAAGGAATTTCTTAGAAGCAAGTTTTATTGTTCTAGAAGATTCTGTCATAATAAAATTTTTTCAATATTTGAGTATTAAAATAGCCCAAGTGGAGCTTTACTCCACTTGCAAAAAAATATATTTAAAAAATAAATGTTCACTTCTTGGTGAGTAGAATCGACAAAAAACATGACCATCATCGATATGCGAAAGAGGTTGAAATATTGTTGAATCAGTTTTGAA
>JAAMPD010002507.1:0-14547 GCA_025266255.1 Trissolcus basalis
GACAAATTTCCGTGACCCGTCGAATTTCGAATGTAAACAAATCGACCTGTGTCAAAAAATAAACCGATGACGCGTGAATTGGCTGCAAGTCCGACTTCAGGGTATCATCAACTTTTTAATTATGGATTTTTGAATAAAAAAAATACGAAAATCGTTCAAAATGAATTCGGGTGATTAAAGCAGTATCGGTTATGACAGCTACTTAAATAAATTTTTATTGATCAAAATAGTGTGTAACTTTTTGTTTGTGATTAAATTTAATAAAGTGTAGAAAACTGTGTGGTTCAATTTTGTGCATAATTTTGATTAAGGGAAGAGTACTGGTTGAATGCGAATAAAAGATGATGAGAAAAAGGACAATACTGGACGGGAGGATGTGTGTACGTTAGCTGCATTGAGGTCTCGGAGGAAATCTTACGAAAATTGCGATTGCACTTGAAAGGAAGGGAGCAGAGGTTCGGTCAGATTTGGAGATTATATCACGATGTTTAGAGAAAAGAGGTTTCTTCGCAAGATCTGCTGCAAATAAAAGGATACTGCGGTGTGCTGAAAAACAGGTTGTGAGGATCGATCACGGACAAATAGCGCGTTATGGAATACCGCGGCTTTGTCCGAAGCGACATCATAATGGCAAGAAAAGAACAGCTCTCCGAATAGATATTTCGTATTTTCCGTTCTCATGAGGATCACAACGTTTTTTGACATGAAAAATAATGGGCCACGTTCAATCGTTCAAAATTAATTTCATGCGGAACAAATAAATTGTCGCGGAAATGTGTTTTCCTGGTTTTGACGTGCATTAATTTTGCCATTGAAAATTGTTCATTATGGATTCTTGAACTTTTCACTTTGAAATCGCACAATTTATGGGTATCTTTGCGGCGACAAATTAATTAGCAAGTTATTGCACGATTTCGCAATACAAACCGTCCGTCTTGCTAACGACAATTCCGAAATTAAACATTTATCAACTTTAAAATAACATTCGAAGCTTTTTCCCAAGCCGTATCTAATGCAAATGAACGGCGAGTTATTTTTGGACGTTCAAGTTTCAATCAACCATGAAACTGGATTCAACGAAAATGAATGCAAATCTTTGCTGATAAATTGGTTTCGACGTTTTTTTTCATAAATTCAGTTTCATACTGTTTGCTGTCACCGTATTCTACGAACATTTAATGAACAAAACAAAGCTGTATCATAAATCATAGTAAATTCATCACGAAAATTCATAATATTTTTATGCATTCGCAACGCTGAATGATTATTCATGATTTGTTATTTGTGTATAAATATTAATTTTTGTTATTCATATCCGAAATTGCCTTGAAAATTTTCGTGACTGAATTCATTAGTAATTCATTTTCTGTAATTAAACAGGATTCGACTAAGTGTTGATATTACTACTCAAATTTTACTTCCACTGAATAATTCAGTTACTTTTCATAATAATGTAATTCGCGATATTTACGATTTGTACCATGTCGGACTAACAATCGATTTTACTACTTATTTTCATTGATGCTCTTTTTTCTAGCTCAACTGAACGTCGGATGACAGTGCAAGAAATGTTGATTTTTATTCGAATATGAAAAATAAGAAAGCATAAGCCCTGACAGAAGGAACAAATTTTCGATACCATGGTTCGTTACACAATTTAACGGCAGTCGAGCGAAAAATCAAGATGTCATTGGCTTTGGCTACGCTAATGTGTATCGTACTGTATTTTGTGCCGAAAAAAACTCCATTATCTATGTGTATCCAATTTTCCATGTTCGTACAGTTTCAAACCAGGAAAAATTATAATAACACGGAAATCCTCTCGGATAACAAATTTTGCGCGGGAGATTAAAATAAAGTAATCGGATATTAAGAGACGCTAAAGCAATGAAGTGTATTTTATTCATTGTCAACATTTTTTGCTCCGAGGAAACTTATCGCAATCAAAAAGTAAAAACTTCGACAATTTCGGTTGACTTTTCTGATCTTTTTTTTTTTATGATTGCATTTTTGAGGTAAAAACAAGAACAGAAAAATATAACAAATCGCTGTTGGTTAATTCAACAAAGAAAAAATAAGACTAGAGATAACGTGACATCACATGAAAAAATTGAGCCGTTATTTGCCAAAAGCTTTCACTTTGAAATCCAAACAGGTCAACTTTTTATTCGGTCCTGTCGGAACGAGATTACACACATTTTTTTTTTATTCCACCGATGAGGGAACTTTTACCGCCGCCGAAAAGTAACGGCTCGATAGCTGTACTTGCATTCTTTCAAAAATTTACATCGCGGCCATTAAAGAATTGACGCTCCCAATAGCGGAATTCCGCGCTCATAAATTAAAAGAGTTTAATTAACAAAACAGAATAATTGATAAGAAAATGAATATTGGCTGTTATTTTTATTGATCAAACAGAAACCAAAAATTGTTGATTTTTGGTGACTTCACAAAGCGCGACTGTGCTTTTTTCCCCATCCTCCAAATGGGAACACTTTTTGATGCAACTTCACTCGCAACTGGATTTAATTATTTCTTAATAATTAAATTTTCAAATTAAGCTCAATGGTAAATTATTCATCGTAACGTTTCAACTCCCTCACCCCCACCCCTTTTTGCTTCCTCATCGCAGTACAGCAGTTGGATAAAAAAACAATCATTCTCATTATTTCAACTTCGAGGGAATAATTGAATCAAAGTGACAGCAACTTATACACGACATGATTTCATTTTGCATTTATAAGACTTGCCTGGGAGTCTGCGAGGTGGCCCATTTGACTTGTCGCACTAATAACTAAACATCATTGAGTACTACTTTGGAGTGTTTCAAGTGAATAGGCAGTCTGAGTTAATAAATATGTAAAGAGTCGCAATCAATGGAGTCGAATGAAAAATTCACAAGATCCTATACGCCGCTTTTAATCGCGCATTCCGAAAGTTAATTGAAATTACTCGAAATGTCCCGATTAGTATTAACCTTGACTCAAATTAACCACAGTTATTCCGGGCAGATGAAAGCGTGTTGGATACCAGGCCCGCACGCTGATATGAAACGTGTGTGTGTCATTTCGGTGCTCATCAATCTTGAGATTTTCATTTGCCCGTTCCAATCTTATCGAAGCTCCAATTTATACCCTTCGTTTATCAGCGTTTTTTTTTCATATGTTTCATTATTCATTGACTTATACTACTTGAACAAAAAATGATTCAACCTTTTCTATCCGTCTGATTGTCATTGGTTGAATGGAACTGGACTCGGAGGCATGTTTTTCTCTCGCCGAACTATGGTGACACACAAAAGTGGAATCGCTTTTTTTTCCTCCTCTCTTTCGAACAGAGCACGTAACGTGGATTTTTATTGTCGCATCGTTACTATTCATACTACACGTCATTTATTCGTCGTGGCATCAGTTTGATCTAACTGACGGTGCACGTCTCGCGTGCCAAGCGGAGACGACAAAAAGTTGACGCACCGTTCGCTAACAGGATCTCTTATTTTACGCGAACAAAGACCAGGACAGCTGCATAAACAGAAGAAATAAAATGAGTCCACCAAAACACTCGTAACTGAAAGCCTCCCTTTGGGAAGAGCTCCTCGTGTCTTCCTTTTGTTTCGATTACGACTGGTGGTATTTAATTAACAGAGAAAACTCAATTCGCTCTGCTCCACGATAGAGAGAGAAAGAGAGACCGAGGGAAAAAGAGGAAGCGGATGAGAAAGAGAGAGCAAGACTGATAGAATGAGAAAAGCAGCGCTGAGAAACGCAATGTCTGTATACTGGTAATTATCTGGATTCCTATCCCGTCTGCCGGGTGCGTATTTATTCACCGTTCTATCGAGTCCTGTAATTTCAATGAATATATCAAAATATGACTTTACGTCATGTTTTATAATTGTGACAAATCAAATCAATCACCTCCATCGACATTACGAAGGAGCTGTAAAATTTCGCAAAACTTGCACAATTTTTTGTACAAATATTTGATAGGTAGAGCGAAAAAAAAGATGTATAATTCATTCAAATAAAATCCCATCAACGGTTTCTCTATCCATTGACTTGAACTACTTGAAATCAGATTGAATTTAATTAAAATACAAAGATCTTCAATGGTTTCCATATCCGTTGACGTGAACCACTTGAAAGACTTGATTGTATTTCTTTGTCTAATTTTCATTTATTAGCACCGAGGCCCGCGACTCCGGAAGCTTTTTCAACAACTTCGCAAGTCTCGAGCAATTCCGTGTGTCGTTGCATCTCACGACTGTCTAACGCTTTGGCGGAGTCTTAGCTATCACAATCTGCAGTTACTCACTGTGAGTTACTCCTGAAAACAAGGTTCTGCCCAAGTTGGGTACACACGTCTTCGAGTGGCTGTTTACTTGGATGTCTTTCGCAAAAGATTATTTGTTTATGCGCGTGGCGCATTTGCATCTCGCCTTAAAATTCTCACGACTTGACGACGTCCTGACACTTGCGTATTAACCGACGATGTTATTGTGCATTATTCAATAGCAGCTTAAGTAATTAAGCGAAAGCCTGACGTTTATTTTGCTAATCGCCTTCAAACACTTTTTCAATCCTCTTGTCACGGCGCAATGCTTCTGGTGAAGAAAAAAAATTCAACGTCTTCTGGCGCCTTGAGCGTGAAATAAATCTCGGATTATGACCTCTCGTACAACCGCGCACTCATCCTGAGCATGGTGCTTATGATGTTATTTCAAAATGGATATGAGTTGCGGAGAAGCACGCATAGTTAATTTCAACGTCACTTATTTATGAACGAGATTTTCTCACCTTATTAAGTTGCGAGAAACTTCGGGGGGGGGGGGGGCAAATGTTTTCCGTTTGCCGCACATTGTGTCCCATTTTATGCACAAAATCGTTCGCACCTATACGAAGGCGCTTGGCATCGATTTTCATATTCTTTTTTTAGAGAAACCCAGACGACGAGGTCGGAAAGTGAGATTAGGTAGAACGAACAAGATGAAGAAAGTTTGACGCCGACAGGCAATAAAATACCTCGATTATCACCTTATCCTCGTACCTGTTAATATAAAAAAATGAGGCACTTTTTGTTGTTGAAAACAGAATTTCGTCACTTTTATACGAACGTTCCCCTTTTTTCTCTCTGATGTATAAATATAACTCTTCGTGTTTTATGAACTCTTATATTTTATAGTAATTCAGATAAGCCGAATGTAACCCCCGGTGAAATAAATCTTATAATTTTCGACCTCCCAACGTGACGGAGATGACAATATTTTGGACCGAAATAATTTTCGTTGAATATATATTATATGCGAGAGGGTCGTGCGGTTTTCAGGGTGACAAATTAACGAGATGCAAATAATTTTCGTTAAGTTGTAAGTGAAGGAATGATTACGACAATGAATATCACTAGAAACTTCGAACAATGTTGTGAAAGCACGTCGTCGGTGTTTATCAAACTTATGGCTGTCTTGTTCTGCCACACGCCATTTGTCACCGACGGAACGACCAAACTGAAAGAAATTGCTTTTAATATGAAACAGCGCGTTTACGCCATCAAAGATTTTCGCAGACGTCGTTATTGATTACAGCCTCGGCTCTGAAAACAAGTGATTATAGTTTCTAAACGCTCTTCGTTCCGGATTTTTAAACAATGCAAGGGAGTGTCGGATGCTTTCAATTTTACAAACACTTAACATTTATTTCGCAAATTTTTGCACCAATTATCACTTTTGCATCGCGCTTTTAAAAAGTAGCTCACTATCTTCGGATAAAAATGAACACGAATTTTTTAACATAATCGTTTTTTATAAAAATAAAAATTATGTCAAGTTAAAATTATCTTACAAAAGAATGCCAACTAGTTTTTTTTTTTTGCAAAATATTAAATGGAAAAATTATTATTTATAAGGAAATGAGAGTTTCTGATAAGAATTTTGAAAATGTATTTGAATGTGGAGTTGAAGTGTGAACCGCACGATTCATAGAAATGTAATCTAGAATGTATAAATCAGAAAAAATCTCGACCTCGTCTGTTCACAGAAACTTCGATTCGCGAATGAAAAACAAATGTGCCGAATTTACGAGCTATACCAAATCTCGTATTTTGGCAAGCCCTTATATTGGAACTTGCTGTCAAATCCGTCCTTCGAATTCGTTTCATGAAACATTTTATGTACCGAGTTCAACTGGACGGCAAACTTATCAAAACCAAGCCGGGGTAGCCCACAGGCACGAAATCAATGCTGAAATAGACGAGTTATTTGTTTTAATTTCCACGCACCGCGCGCTCCAAATTTTATTTATTTTCAACTTCTTCAATCGAATGGCTTTTTGTAGTTGAATTCTATTTTTATTTTTCGCTCCTAAACTTTATTATTGAATCCCCATTCGGGTCAGCACCAAGAACAGTTTTAGGAAATTAATTATCGCGCAGTTTTTGCCGTGTCTTTCCGAGAAGATTTATTTTTATTACAGTTCAAATTTATACGTATAGTTTGAGACTGGGAGCACCAGGGGAACGTCAAATTGACGAATTTTTGTTTTCAATCGTTTACCATTTTGGTGTATGATCTAAGATGAAAAATGTTCGGTTGATGATATTGATATTTTTATGTTACAGTGCAATGCAGCAGTTGGTGTCAAGGCGTTCTTCGACATGATGCACAGTGGCCCGCACAAAGTGATGCTCTTTGGAGCGACTTGCACACAAGTTACGGATCCCATCGCCAAAGCTTCTAAACACTGGCGCCTCACGCAGGTAAACACACTAAATTTTTCAAACTCTCGCTTTAAGATTTTTAAAGTGAGAATGTAATTCTTTTGAAAGACCATTATATAGTCGAGGTGAATTTTGAGATCCGTCACAGAACAATGGGAATTGGGCTGAATCAACTGCAGTTAACAATCATTCGCAAGTGTACTTAAGCGGGGCTGTCTTTCGTTTAGAATTTAACAGCCGCAAATATTAAACTATGGTCTCTTGTCAAACAAGCGGTACACAGAAATTAGAAGTTAGTTTTGACAAGAAGTTTACAGCCTCCAAGTATGGAATAATTATTTCGTTAACTTTGTTGTTCCAGTTGATCCCGACGAAACAAGTTGACATAGAATTTCAACTATAGGGGCACTCTCTGACTTCTATCATGCATCACGTTTTGAATTTAAATGAAAAATCATTCTGTCAAACAAAACATTTTGAACTTACAGTAAATTAACTTTCTTGTTATTCTTTTGTTTTAAAATTTTTTAGTTATTTTCCAGTAGGAAAATTTATTTTACAACAAGACAAAGTTGAAAAGTTTTTAATAAATTTAACAATTTGTTTGAAGAAAAATTTTATTTATTATTTTTTTTTGTTGATGTACACGGAGAAAAATATTCGTAATAATTTTTACCAAATTGTTTTATAAATGAGGGACAGAAATCATATTTTGAAAATAAAATATTAAACTTTTTGGTAGAAAATCAAAAAAATATTTTATAATTAATAATGACCAAACATTTAATATAAATTATTCAATTTTGTGGTATCTTTATAACTAAACAGTTTTTAATCATTTTTATCCGAAGTGAATTCTGTCCTCTGATTATTATGATACTGTTTGGTGGAAATTAAACAAAATTTTGATAAAAATTATTACAACTTTTTTTCTCCGTGTAACTTGTATTAATGGAATGAACAAATTTCAGACACTTGAATGAATCTGACCGCGCAAAGGTTTGAGACCTCAATCATTTGATGATCGCGTTTCCGCGCGAGTTGGCCGAAGGTTAAATTAATTATGGTGCAGTGTCTGTTTCATTATTAATCCAATCAGAATGTTCGGCTCTTCTTTACTTCGGGCTCAATCTTATTGTCGTTCCAATGAACTCTGAACCTGCTCGAATCGACGGACGAGGAAAATGATAATTAGTTCTCGCTGTCGTTTCTTGCAATTAATTTTCTCGACGTTGCTTGATAATAAAAACTCATGAAAACAGAAAAGATTATTAGATCGGCTTTGATTCGTTCCAATAAATAATCTTACCTGTAATTAAAGTACGAGGTTTGCGAGAATGGCATGTCAAATTTTAAAATACTTCCATTTGGGAATAAAACGAAAATAAAAGAAAAAAAGCGAAGCACACTTTAAAAGATCAAAAGATAGAGAGTATTGATTTTTTTTCATTCATTTTGATTGTGGTCAGCGAACTTTGAGCGTAATCGTGTTGCGCCTTTTTTACAGCACCGTTGATGTAAATTACAAGTGATGTTTTTTTTTTATAAGTAGTTTAGAGGGCTCATTGAGGAATCACCTCAAATGCGTGGCTTTGAAAGTTTCACCAAAATATGAGCTTTTAAATTGTTATTTCAACAGAGTTACAAAAGTTAACTTGACGGTTTTATGCGACGTTGACGTAATATCTATCTCGAAATTCATGCTGTTGCTTTCATGGGAACACAACCGGCGTTTATATAAAAGTTAAATAAACCATTTTTCCCGAAGACATTTAATTAAACTTTTAAAACAAGCGTAATCTAACGTTGAATCTAACGTTATTTTATATAAAATTGATCGTTATTCCGTTGCCCATTATTATTTTTTTATATAAAAATCCCAATTGAGCATATACCTGAATAGAAAAAACTTTACCCTTTGACATTATACTCATAAAATTGTGATTGAAATTCTTATTGTTATTATTTTATTTATTTTCGGTGAAAATAATAAAAAAATTGTAACAAGTTTCAAAAGATAATTATTGAATGCAATTTCGGTGTGCAAAATTAAATGAGGTATTTTTCAAGTGGTCAACAAACAGTCATACAAGTGGACCAGAATTTCGGACAGATTTTAAATATTCGCACTTTTTATATGCTCAGCTGCAAAACATTTTGCGCAAAATTTCCGGCATAACACTAATTAATGAGAGGGTAGACGAAAGCCGAACAAGCAAGCACCATTAATATTTTCCGTTGGCATAGTGAAGCTGCGAGAATTGGATATTAATATGGATAATGCGGGCGGTCCGCGGCAAGTGGTTGGCACAGCGACGAGTGTAAACTCGTACGACGCGACTCTGCAGTTAAGGCCAGATCGACTACCGGATGTCATGATTAAATTAAGATTTACTTAATGGCTCTGCGGTCAGCTGTTTATTTCCTACGGTATCCAGTGCAGAGGATAAAACTTCACATTCGCCACTCATTCACTTGACTCGAATTTCAACTTGATGCAAAAATTAATCCGATGTTATTATATTTATTTTCATTCACTTTTCTCATGGAGTTAATATTTTTACCATCCGAGTTGGTTATCGTTCAGAATAAAATGAGATAAGAATAAAAAAATTGGACAAAATTAATTCCATCCATAAAAACCGCTAAAATATTATAAAATTAATTTTTATTACGTAAATTTTTCAGTTGTACATAATAAATTTAAGAAACTTGATTTATTAAGATGTATATTGAAAAAAGATTTTGTTTTTGATTTGATAAAATAGTTTTTTTAATTTCATCGTGTTTACTCTCTTTTCATTGTTGTCTGACTTTAGTATATTTTCACTTGAGACTCAACAGCCTCGGTGGCGCAGCAGGCAGCGCGTAAGTCTCATAATCTTAAGGTCGTGAGTTCGATCCTCACCCGGGGCATTTTTTTTATTAAACTTTCACAAAATATGAATTTTGAAAATAATTTATTTATAAACAATTATATATTTTGGCATATATCAGATATATAATTGCTATAAATATATCTTATATTTAAATAAGTTCTATATTTATGTTAAAAATATGTACAGTATAGAAACCCGCAGGAACTAAAATATGCGTACAAATATATTTTAATTTTATATTTTTCATATAAATATAATCCTCTTTTTTTTCGTTTGGTAACATTTGTATTCAATTTATATTTTTATACTTATATATTTTATTGCCACTTTATAAATGATTATATTGTTATTAAAATATATTTTAAAATATATTTTTGTCCGAAGCCATACAGGATGGTAACATATTCTTATATATGTCACATATATTATCACAAATGGGCAACATATTTTTATTTATAGTCGGAGAATAAATTGATAGTCGAACTTAATTTGCCGGTGAGATTTCAATAAAGTCAACTTTATAAATGAATAAATGAAGTTTTGATAAATACATCGCGGAAAACATCATTTATGTCAATGTTCTTCCATTTAAGCGCGCAAACTTTTCGTCGACAAGAAATTAAATGATTCAACGTATATGTCCAACTCATGAAACATAAACTTTCTTATCTGCGAAAACAAAAACTTTTCCTTTACTCTTGTGGAATAAGAACGCGGACAAACTAAGTAAATAAAGAAAAAACAGCAAAAAACACACTTGCGTATGAGCGTCGTATCGTTAGACTCATAACAACCTGCCGCGCTTTTTCTTTTTCCACCCAATAATACAATTAGGTGCGCGAGATGTAATTGCGGAATTTTGTTTTAGTGTTTAAGAAACTAGCGCAACGAGCCCGGCTGATTCAATTAAAATGTAAATGTATATCTCCCGTGTCGAATGCTCCGATGTGCACTTTTTGTGCATCGTAAAATGGTTTGCTCCATATTTTGTATTTCTTTTATTATGCAAAAGAAATGTTAAATGAATTTGCAAAAATTTGTATGAAAAAAGGGATTGAAAAAATGAAAACGGTGTACGTGAAGAACCAAAATTGTAAAACAAATGAATGCGAGCAATTATGGAAATTGACGTGTGGACTAGGGATATAATTTGATAGGTTGATTTAACGTTAAGATCGGATTTGGCAAAATTATATTATATGAGCAGAATCAAATTTTGCTGAGATTACAACAGGATTATGCCTAGTCAACACGAGTACGAAGATTCGCAGTCAAGTTGGCAGCAATTATATCAAGATTATCGTGCGGCCTGTTTTTAAAATTGCCCAGTGATAAACAAATTTGGTTGGGATAATTGATTTTAACTGTGTTCGGTCTCGTTCTTTTAATCCGCACTAAATTACTCCGGAGATCCGATATAACTTCAATTTCCAACAACCCGTTTCGTACCAATAGATTATGCAAAGCAATAGGATATTTAGAATATAAAGTGTTTGGGCGTTGATATTAAATAGGGATCTCGTCGATTCATCGTGAATAAGTAAATTTATCAATCATTCATTCATTCTCCGCGATAACACTTTGAATAAAGTCAGAGTCGTAATCAAAAATTAATTCTCACTTCAACCATAACGCTGTCTGAAGTTGAAAACCAAATCATTTTCATAATTTGCTTATTTTGCTTATTCTCATGCTGCAAAACAAAGGAAAACAAATGTTCGTTATTTACTGTACTCTGCAGCAACATTTTTATGGCCCAGAGGGTTAAAATAAATGAACCAAAAAATAGCTTACAAATGCATACACAAATGTGATGCATTATTTGTAATATTTTATTGTTATCATTATTTGTTATTTATTTTAATTTTTTGACCTAATAACTGAGATCGAAATTGCACAATGTAAAATATTCCTGATGCAAAATTTCGTTCCAAATACAACGTGAAGACTTGCAGAAACTGTTTTGCAAACTACCAGAAAATGCAGCTGTAAATCAGAAGAAAGCACTTTTACGTTTCACAAATGCTACGTCGAAAAAAATTCGTGAAGAAGTATCTTGATAAGATATATAATCACTTTCCAACGTTGACGAAATTTTCCTGAATCGGAATGAATTAGAATCCAATGACCTTACATTGAATTCGTTTGCATTCTATTTCTTTTTTCTGTAACGATTAAATCTTTTTCTCCCTTTTTCTAATTTTGTCTAATTCAATCAACGAACTTGATAAAATTTGACAAAATCTTTCGATTTTACAAGATGTACCAAAATTTTGTGTCTGACAGAATTCAAAATTTTTTTGACGCTAAATTTTGTAGTCAGTTACACATGGCGTTAAAATTATCTTAAATGTAGAAGTTACCTCAACCAAATAAATACAGCAAAGTCGGACCGTGGTGTTAATAACCGTGGCAAACTTCTCTTCACTCTCGGATCAGTATCACACCTGAAATCCTCGTAATTGCATCTAAATTTCAAATTAAAATCACTTTTGTCCAGGTCCCATGAATAATTCAGCACTTAAAACAAAAAGAAATAGTGCATCATTTTTTATAAATTTACATAGCCGTGAAATATTACTTATCATTAATGTTGGCAACGCTGGGGCGGATTTTTAATCAGTTTTTTAACGAGCGTTTTCTCGTTCCTAGGCGAAACGTATACAAAGGACACGCTGCCATTCGTTAATTTGAAATTATAATTTTTTACGCCGTCAAATTGTTTCTTTTCCATTATGTCACCATTTTTTTCCCAGCGAAGGGGCAATTTTTTTTTCACGACGAAGCACAGTCAACTTGTCGGATTGCACTTTGAGCCAAAATTTGATAGTGTGTTAAAGTGGTTCTGATATAAAGGCGAGCGGAATATTGTCATACATAACGCTCAAGTGAAAATACAAGTAGGCAGGAATGATGCCACGATGCTCGCGAAGAAAGAACATGAAAAAAGAAAAGTGAGGGGCAAAATCCATACTGGCAGTTCCCGGGCTGATAACCGTGGCAGTTGTCCATAAAGAGTATTTACGATCACCGCGTAAATCACCAGAAAAATGCGTTGCGCATGTGCGCCAGGTTTCGCCCTCTCCCCCTCCCCCTCTCCTTCGTGCAACGACCTATCATAATTCGCATTTATCCAATTCTCAATCGGATTATATCAACCCACTCGTTTCTTTTATCGCCGATATTACTTTTTTTTTCGGGGCCGATTAAAAAATGAAAGTTCCACATTTCATTTCTCGATAGAATCAAAAGGCACGATCAATTTTCCCGGCGATCAACTTTTCGGACCGTTTAATTTATTTGCTTTTGTTTGTTTCGGTTAAAAAGTTGCCTTCCGTTCTCTCGTAATTTCGCGTCAAGCAAAACCGCTTGCTTCCTATTAACTCTATTACCGAAACACCCGAGAGTTTGTTTTTTGAAATATTTTATTCATGCGATGCTTATCTCGGTACACAGTTTTTATTGAATTGCAACCTCCTCTCGTCGCGATTCTAAACCAATTGAAATTGTGATGGCGCGGGATTGCATCGTCTGCTTTCGTGAGTGCTTGATTTCGAACCATCGCAGGTAACCCCATTATCCGTGTTATCAGAGACTGAAAGAAATTTTGACGACGCTTACGAATTGTTGGGAGGGAATTATTTTTAGCCGCCATTCTAAATTTGCAACTCACCAAAAGAGGAGGACCATACGGGTATTCAATTTTCGATCATATATGCTGGACGGTCCATGCATTATTCGGTAAATTCAGCTCGATGGTAATCTGGATTCTCATGTAGGGCCGAAACACAACATCAAGCCGTTAACGTCCACGTCAAATGGCCTACACAGAGCCACCTTCCACTGTGGTGAATAGCTTGATCGCAGGCCTTGTCCAGAATTTCTGAGAATAGGACCAAGCGAAATGGAGAAAAGTGAATCTGCTAGATATTCCACGTGCGTCCAACGATGGGCACCTCCGATCGACCAAGATTTGGCTCGAATACAAATTAACTTTTCCAATTGCCCAATATCTATCTGAAATAATGCGTTTAGTGTCAAACTCACTGAATTAAGGAGGTTTTAGTGAGACTGTCAAAGTGATATTTTTTTTAAATAGCAGTTATCTTCACATTTTATGTGACTCATTGTTGAGAGTTTTATTGCACTGAAAAAAAGGTATCTTGAATCAAAGACTTTACTCAAAATAAAGGTATTTCATAACTACATTCAAGTATATTTTACTTGAGTTTAGTATTTTCTATAAATTTAAGTATAATATATACTTCATTCTTTTTAACTTTTTTGAGTTTGGTAATAGTTTAGGTGTTATTTTTAAATTTAATATGTCCATTTTCTGATGCATAATCATTTTCATATTTTTCAAATTTAGAGAATATATAGAAAGAGTGAATCGATCAGAAATGTATGTAGTTTTGACACTTTTTACTTATAGCTTGAACCATTTTAAATTGATCCCCGAACTGTTTTTTATCACGAAAGATAAAATCGTTATCCTAATTTCAATTTTTTTTTTCATTTTCTATAACCCTAAGTGACTTTAAATGATGAAGAGTGACAAATTTATTCAGTGAAAAAAAATGTTTGTATTAACAAACCAAAAAAAAGATTTTTTGTTTTTAATTTAGTACGTTTAAACGTTTTAAATTGAAACATCAAAGTTAATTAAATTGTATCATTTTTTGGGTAACGACTTGAAACAGTTATCCGTAAAAGTGTCGTTATTTAAGACACTTGTTTTCGTAATGTTAGAGAAACAGAAACAGGTGATATTTCTCATGAACCCTTAAAATTTTTTGAAGGCTTATTCTTTCACAATGTTGAATCTCCTTTAGTTTCTAACCTAGAAAAAATAACTTTGTACAAGAATTTGTTTTTAGTGTTTGCTCTGGATTTGGACAAGTGAAAATTTCTCTTTTTATAAAATGTGGACAAGACCGTGGACTTATTTAAAAAA
>JAAMPD010002508.1:0-14541 GCA_025266255.1 Trissolcus basalis
TATGAATAGTTAATATAAATAAACTAGTTTGATTTTATAATAAGCATAGAACATATTTTTACGAAACATTACCTCGTTCACACAAAAATAAATTTTAGGTGAAAATATAAATATCCACTGACAAACACATCATGTGTTACAAATGTTTGTTAAATCATTTTTTATTATATAATTATTATGCTCAAGTATATACGTTGCTGTACACAAATTTTTTTTTTCTTGGGAGTATAACAATTTTAATTTTAAACAACTGACGTACAAATAAATAATAATTTTTAATCACAATTAAAAAACAAAAAGCATCAGAAAAGGAACAACGCACAGTGTATTCAGTTTTTGTACAATTCGCTGGGTTCACAATTTATTATACAGATAATACAATAAGTGTGAAAAAATGTTAAAGGATGTGAACGAATTTGATTGCTCTCAAATTTTAGACAAACTTGTTTAATCTCAATTATTCCAACTTTACAAATTAATTATGCCTATCACAAGTCAATGTTCCAATGTTGTTTATAATCAATTAGTAAAACCGTTTCTGTTATAAGTACTTTGAATACATATAGAATTAAGACGCCTATATACATATGAGATGAAATCCCAAGGATTATAATAAAAACAAAAATACAACGACAACCCGAGAACGTGATAATTTACAGA
Source organism: Trissolcus basalis (assembly GCA_025266255.1). Classification (NCBI taxonomy): domain Eukaryota; kingdom Metazoa; phylum Arthropoda; class Insecta; order Hymenoptera; family Scelionidae; genus Trissolcus; species Trissolcus basalis. The sequence continues at coordinate 661 of JAAMPD010002508.1, forward strand.
GTTCGCGTACAAAAGTACATAATGAGAAAGCGAAAAGCACAATCGAAGAAAAAAAAAAGTTTCCAACGAGTAGACTTGTTTACGACAAACACCTTACCCCGATTACAATGATAAACAGTCTTTGTTAATTATGCTGCACAATATGTTTCCCTCGTGGTCATAAATTCAATAAATGCTTTGAGTCTTTGGTCATTTACACACGAAATACTGCTTTTTAGTTTTCCCTTTCTTTTCTTTCTGTCTGCCTATTTTCTGGTCAGTCTGAAACAAACCAACGAATTAATTTCATTGCAAAATCATTTCAAGTAGTTTTGTAGCAATTCGAAAAACGTTATTATTTACGACTGCAGTCGTTACTTTACCTTTTGTGATAAACATCATAAGAAGAATCATCGCAAGAGACAAGATTTTGTCCCCTTGCAATCGCAGTCCCTTATTATCAACCTTCGAGCAGTCTTTTTGCACTTCGTTCGTTTGTACATCGCCGGAGTTCTTCGAGTCCACGGGATCCAATTTGGATTTCTTATGACACAACAAATTCATGTTTCGGTGTATTTTCCTACACTCGAATTCCTCCTCGCCGTCGCATATACACGAGTTCAATTTTTGCGCTTTCTCCTGTCGCCTTAAAATACTAATGGAATTTTTACACCTGGAAGCAAAAAAAGACATCCGAGATGAAGACATTAAGTTACAAAATAATGTACAAGAATAAGGAACACGAAGCCTGAATGAAACAAATTAGGGTTCATTAGCAGAAAAACTGAAAATGTGTAATCTTGGGGAAAAAACGCCAAGGCTTCTTTGTAGGTGGCCGCAAAATCCCGTTCATTCGTAATCGACGTAGATTACAGCTTGTACTCTCTCGCATTTGATACAGACGTATACTTTGCAACAAGATCGACATAATTGACTTTTACTTTGATGCATAATTTTTAATTTTTTCTCCCTGCGACTTTTTCTTCATTTTTCAGCTACTCTTTTTTTCTTCCCTTCCTTTTTAGAACTATCATCTACAACTTTTTTTCTTCATTGGACAACAAATCTGATTGGTTTTTCAGCTTGGTTTAACGTTGCAATTAAAATTGTTTTAGTTTTATGATGATCAAAGATGATTACCTATGAGTACATTTCTTCCCGATGAACATACTCCTGCAATAAATATTGTACCAATATAAAGCCGTGGAGCATTCGGAGTCTGCGTTACATATCCACGTAGCAAGTCGACAAGAAGTTCGAGTGGTATTCATGGCTAGCATCACAGATGATCGACAAATCTCGACTCTTTGTCGGGAGACGATGCACATCCCGTCGTCAGGTGCGCAATCACACTGCAACAGAGAACAGGAGAGGGGCGAAAAAACTCGCATGAATAATCAATTCGCGCGTTTATAAAAAATGTTAATGCCGAGCACGAACGAAACGTCGCGTCTCATTTTCTTACCGTCATGAGATCCTTGCCTTCGTCTGTGCTCGTGAGGGCTATCAAAGCATGCTGGCACGATTCAGGGCATTCCGTGCTGTCGCCCTGGTGTATGGACGCGCACTGTGATAGATAAGACTGCAGTGCATGTCCACATCCAGTCCTGAAGGCACATTTCAATTTCGCCTGATCGCAAGGCATCCTGCTGTTTACTTCCCCTAAACTGGACGCTTTGGCAATCATCAGCATCGATAGTGCTATCGATAATCTAATAGTGGTTGTCCATTCTGCGCTACGTGACATTCCTAAAACATAAAAATATATAAAATTATAACGTTACTCGGACATCAAGTTGACTTACAATTTTTCTTTTTTTTTCGAGCTCATATATACAGACTGTCCCATTTTAAATTAACACTTTGATTATCTCGGAAACTTCGTTTAAAAAAACAAAATCCACAATAATTGCAGCGCTATATAAGTGAAATTCAATAAAGTTATTAGATTTCCTTTTTAAAAACATATATTTGTATGTAAATACATTTTTTGACGTGAGATGATTAGTTTCCAAGATATTCAAGATGGTAATTTAAAATGGGACACCCTGTATATAATTTAAACTAAATACAACAAATATAACAAATAATAAAGTGGCTTACAAGCAAAGATATCTCCATCCTTACTATTTGAAATTTTCAAATCTTCAATATTCAATTAAAGACTTAATTTGTTTCAATATTGAACTATTTTATAATTTTCAAGAATATTACTCGTTAATGTTTTTATGAATTCAATAAAAATATTTGAGACATTAAATTGGAAATTTGAAAGTAGAAATGTTATGACATTTCTAATTCAATTTTCTTAGATTAAATTACCCCACTGTTACAATTTCTTCAGCTGTCCCTAAAAAATACAAAAGATATAAAAATAATAGAAAAATTAAAGCAGATACAAATAAAAATGATGATTTTAGTTCTTTTAGTTTTTCAGTTAAATTGTAATAATGTTCGCAAAAATGTTGTTTATAAATTGCTCCGAGGTTTCCATAAAAAGGCGCGCAAAGTTCTATCAGATGAATGTGAAACTCCGTAATAAATAAATTTATCTCTATACCTATATCTGACAGTTCCGTTACCTCCAGTCTACGACGTACCCTTAGCCTTTGTATCGGCGATTTACGAGTTTCCACTTTCCATGTTCAAAAATTCTACGGGTGAAAAAATATTTTTTTTCTCTTATGCCGAGATGTTTTATTTCATTTATTTGATTTACATTTTGGATTTTATCGAGCTTAATAGAATCAAATGCAGAGAGAAAAATTTTTTGTTCGATAATTGTAATAGTAAAAAAAAAGTAACTCAACTAAAAATTAATTTTGCAAATATGAAATTTGTGCAGTGTAAATTTGTTGATGAAATTGTTTGTATGATTGAGATGAATTTTGTTGATTAGGAAATGGAGATTCTTCCAACAAAAAAAGATAACTTAAAATATTCGTCTGTTGACATCTGTTTCACACTTGCCAATCCACCGGCTACCGACGGACTGAAAAAATTCGTTACATTCGATTTTTAAATGCAAGATGCATCCGCGCATTCAAAAAAGTGCATAATTTATGGCCAAGCAACTTTTTTATTTCATCAAAATTTAATCAAACTTGAAAACATTTTAATAAGTAACATTTCGTCTTCTAAAAACTATTCATACAAATGTGAAATTTTTTTCTCATCTGACTTCTTCTGTTATTGCAAAATTTTGTGATTTTTATTTTGATATATATTTCCTGCTCCATTTTTCATGTTTGTATTTATTCAATGTCATCTAATTTTTCATTTTTTTATCGTAGCCGAACAACCAGATAGGCAAATATTTGTATAGACTGCCGGAGTGGTTTCCTACACAAAACCAATAACTTAGTTATTCAAAACGTTTGCTTTGCTGAAATTTGTCCAGCCCTGATTTTTATTTGTTGTTCTTTCCCTCTTCGATTCCTCAACATTATTTTTAATGATTTTTCTACCCGACAGTTCATGACAAACATGCTTTTTCAGTTAAACAAACCATACCGGCTTTAAAAATATACGAATTTTGATGTGTCGTGCAAACATTTTCGTTTCTTTCACGCATCTCTTCAAATGAAAACACACACTCTAAAAAAAACTACAACTAAATTAAAAAAAAAAGAAATATAACAAAATTCATTTCGAATTTTATAACTGTAAACTTCAAAATGCAATGAGAAATGTAACTGAAAATACAAGGCCGTATTTTTTTAATTTTATAAGAAATTTCTAATTGAAAGAAAAAAAATTTAAATTAATAAAGCTGGAATTTGAATTTGAATTGAAATCGAATTGATTTAAATAAATAATTCCCAGCACTTGAATCTGAGGTTAAAGATCGCATCTAGAAATAAGTAAAACTATTTTTAAATCATAATAGTTTTTGGACCCGGTGATGCTCCAGGACGAGGCTCATTCAGACGCACGTAACCACAGAAAACATCTCAATACACGCACGTAGGCATGAATTTTAACGTGGCTGTAAAATACACACACGGAATAAATATCTAATTCGAAATCATCAATTCTCGGACAAATAAAATTTATACGTGTCTCCTCATCCGAATCTCATCTTAGGCCTAACATTTGCAATTCCGAACCATCCAAAAAATTAAAATCACAAAAACCTAGCCACCAATAAAATCAAACAAGCCATTTGAATTGTCACAAACAAAATTGTACGAACAAACAACCTTAACCGAACAATTTGGAAATAAGAAGAAGCAAAAAAAGAAGTCGAAATTGAAGCGCGAAACAAAGCCCGTCGGTTGAGTTGCAGACACAAAACGAGAAAGCAAAAAGTGGATCTAAAAATAAGAGAAAAAAATTAGGAGGGAAGAAAAATTGTCGGGTTGAATAGAAGGGCTCACCTAAAAACATTGAAAACTCGGTGGGTTTATCACATGATTTGTCCCGGGTCCGAGAGATGATTGTTAGGCTGCGGTCAACTTGGTGAGTGGCTATTTCCGGTGTTTACACGAAGAAATCGGCAGGATCGACCGTGGGGGAGTCTCTCTTGAGATTGTTCCGAGCGTCTCGCGTCCGATATCAATTCTAATAAGACAGTTTCGGCTGCGCGTTCACTTGCCAGAGAGGAGCACTGATATTTTTCAAGGGCAAATCACGTGCACATTCACGCACCGCCGTGGACTGCGAGAAACTAGATTGAGTTGTAAAGAGCTTCGGAACCGAAGGCCTTTGGTAGGTCTCCCCACCATCCACCCACAGAGGTCCAGCGGAGCACCCCATCATGCGATCTTTGCCTGATTGAGATACCAGCCTGGCTCTCCAACACTATCTCCTTTCTCTCACAACCATTCTCCAGGTTTCCACCGGCCTTTAGATTAAAGACCTTCCTCTCTGCGAAGAAGCCCCGTGGTGCTCAGTTCAGACAGATGCTCGTGTGCTTTTGTGCGCTCAAACGCGCGCGCGACTCCCGAGAATACTCTCGATTCGCTGAACCCGACCGAACATGTGATCACCACTCAAACGAAATATTTTCTCGCCTAAATGCCCCCGGGCACAATACGCCCCGACCCCCGAACCAAATTCATGATTTTCACCTCCGTCGGGTTACAATAACATCGGCTAAAAAGAAACTCGTCTTTTATATATGATACGGATATGCGACATATATGTTGGCCTCAACATAAAAGGTGCATCTATGCAATATCACATTTGCATGTCCGCTGCATTTGCGAGACACACCATTAATGTTATTATGGTATTCCAACATGCACATCGCATATTTGCAACATATTTACAATTACATTTGGTCCGTTACGTGAGATATAACAACATAAATGTTATACAAAAGTTACAACTGATGCGACATCACGATATAGAATTTTGTTCTACACCTTGCAGTCTTCTGAACAGGTTCTTTTTACATTTTTTTCTTTTTTTTCTTTCGTGTAAAAGTAAAATTCAGTTCTGTAGAATTAGAAATGTGATGTAATGTAACTTAGGAAAATAAAAATCTAGATGATAAATGAAATGTTGAATTTTAACAATTAAAGATGCGAGGTGTAAGAAATTGTTCAAGATGGGGAGAATAATTTTCATATTCTAACGAACCCATAAATATCGTAAATTTACAAGGTACATTGTAACGCTACATTATTGCATTGCAAAGTTTGTGGTGCATGATGTACAATTTGATTTATCAATAATATGAAGATGTTATGCATGCGTAGGCATTTGAAAATGTCTTGTATGAAAATAAGTTCAACAACTTATCAAGAATTTTATGATTTTGTAAGACCATAAAATTGCAAGTAGATTGTATATTGGATCAAATTATTCATGAAATAACAAAATTTTCATTCGTGAATTAAATAAGTTGTTATAATGTTGTAAGCTTTAAAACTTAGATTAGATTAAATTAGATCATAAATTGATTATAAACCTTTTACTGTGCTCAATGTGTTCTTTGCAATTATATTGTAACTATTTTTACGATACGATATGGTATTTCTTACAACATATAAACTGTTCTGTTTTATTTACAACATTATGTTCCCTCAAAGTAAATCTTGTTATTTGTTTAATTGAAACTAAAAACTGAGTTGAACGAATTGAAAACGAATGTGCAAACTTGAATATTAGTTTGTAAAACTTTTTTTTCGTGTTTTGAACAGATGTTGAGTTTTGTGAATTAAATTGTACCAAATTTATAAGTACTACAATGGTGAAACCAAGTCGGTTCCACTTGTCAGCCCGAGTTATTGATAGAATGAATTTCTTTTATTACAAGCAGAAGAAAGGAAAACACAGGGATACAAATTAACAATATCCGCACACAATGGACATTTCAATATTGTTCCGCGTGAATTATAGCACGTCGTCATTATCACCCTAGGACGTTGAATTTAGTTGCCCTCTCTTTTTGGAGCTCACTTTTTTTTCGCTCGGTCCGCTTGTGGTATTAATTTTGTTTTGATTTTTTGGTAACACGCATTTGTGGAGGAGAAAATAAAGCGGTCGGCGGAGATTTTGCATCGATCTCGGTCTAACACTGTGCGATCGTTGTTTTGTAGATGTTCTACAGAATCCGTGCTCCGCAGATGATTTAAAACCTTGATCCCATGGATTTTTCCATGAATCTCGGAGGCTCGAAGAGAAACCCAAGGCAGTCGGATTTTTGAATTCGCTGAAATTCTCGGTGATAAAAGTGACCGAGTGTGAAAAATAGAACGCAGTTCAGAAGAATCTTTTTTTCAAAAACCATTTTTATATCCAACTTCATGTTTTTGTGGAAATTTATTTTTCGTTTTTGTTCCAACGAATAAAATTATCTATGAAATTAATTTTATGGAAAATTGCAAAAAAATAATTTTAGTTTTTCTTTGCTTTTTTAATTACCGACCGATTTGCTCAGTTTTGCGTAAGACAGGGGTATGAGCAGTTTGAACAAGTGTCGATTTAATCCCAAGAGTATCACATTGCACTTCACATTGCACCTCCTATCAAAGCTTCCGCAATTGCAGATTTTAATCAAAGACTTTTTTCCTCCCATTAAACACATGCTCGCACAACGTTTATCACCTCTATCGAATTTATCGTTATCAGTTTTTTGGCCATTTTATATAATAGACGGAAGTTAGTTTCTGAATCAGATTATCTTTTATGTGAATTAAAAATGCATAAAAATAGGATGGACGAGAAAAGAAGAAATTTTCAAAATAATAATAAAATGTTTGATTGTATATGTTCGAATATTTATATTCTTTGATTTGATTCAGATGAAATTTTCAATCTCAATAAATGAACAAGTGGTTAGATTCAGTTTGCGCATGCGCAATGCACTGTACCCGCAATCTGCTGATGAATGAATCTTCAGATTCATTCTTTTCAATTGGAAAGTTATGCGTTATCGTACATACAAATTATAAACCGCGTTTCAAATGACAAAACACAACTCAGATGAAGAATATCCGACTCGGCTATTGTTTTTGTAAGGAAATACTTTTATTACTTTATCCCATTTCAAATTAGAGGCTCATCTTCAAAATTTGTTTTAGAAAACAATTTAAAATATCCTCCTACTTTTGTTTTTCCAATTATTTTAATTCAATCTCTTCAAATATTTCAAAATTTTACAGTGTCTGATTTTACAACCATTCATTCAAATATTGTTTGCAAAACGATTAAATTTATAATTGTATTAATTTATTTTAATTCTATTTAAAATTATTAAAATTTTATAACAAATTCAAATTCACTTTATTTAATACTTTTTTTTTAATTCGAAATTACATCAAATTAGAGTGAGAATAATTTTTGACACTTGGAATTGAGATATCAAACAGCCTTATTTTGCTTCAGACCTTTTCTTATATCTCATTTCAAGTTCAACTGAGCAACTCAAGCTACCCGATCGTCTCGAGCTACTCGATCAACTCGAACTACTTTCAACACAAGTCGAAAGGTAACAAGCAATTATTCGAAAAAAAAAGTCTCCCGGCATTCTCACAGTTCCAAAAATATTCTAACGTGAAACGATCGTTTTTCAAAATGATGAAACTGACGAAAAAAGTGGTACTACTTTTAAAAATGCTCCTCCGTGCAAAAAAAGTTATATTTCAAGTTTATTAAAGGATCATAAAATATTCCCGGAGTATTAAAAGAGTTCAAAAGATGTGAACATGATTATACGTCATTAAATTTCATGACTTACACAAACTGGAAACAGATTTTTCTCAAAAGCATGACTTTCATAATTTTGCTCCAATATATAAGAACAATCAAGAATATAAACTTGATCGATCAAACTCGGTTGCGATATTATTTTTGATATGCCAACAAACATCTCTTGTTCTTCAAAATAAAATGAAACTACCGAAAATCACCAATCAATCAACTGAAATGAAAAGAAATACTTTGTGATTTATATTTTATCATAAAATAAACCTTACAGTATGCGGTCACTTTTACCATTGGATTTCAAAATGTATTCGAAATTGTGTTTTGTTTTGTTTTTGTAAATGAATTTCATGAATCACTTTGAATGAAATTTAAACAATCGAAAACACCTTTCATTGTGCCTGCGCCATTTCTTTAGTACCATTCCAGCAAATGCGTAGGGAATAAAGTTCTTTGGAGCAAAAATAAAAGATTGAATCTCGCTTTGTACTTGACGCGAACTGGTACTCGGCCTTTTATTTAATACCGAGTTTCATACAGAGAAAGAACAAACGAAGATTCAGCGAATTCAAAAATCTTTGCACGATTCAATGATTTTAAAAAATCGAACGTGGTTTAAACACAGTTTCAGAGAAACGAATAAGCAAAAGATTTACGAAATCAACGAAATATTAACGTTGAACATTTCATAGTAAAAAAAAAAAAATAGTAAAAATTCAGATGCAAAAAATTGGTGAATGAAAATCATAGCGATAATCGTATAGTGCATTGTAAGAATATAATATGAACATAAAGAATGTAAAAAAATGTGAAAAGAATCTGTTGAAAATCGGTTAAAAACATAATTTATTGGCTGTACCTCGTACTGCGAGGGAAGAGCGTTTTGATCGTGTGAATCGGGATCTCGTAGCAATAGAGACGTATCTGTCAGTCGATGTATCTCTCGACGCGGGACAGCGGCATCTCCTGTTCTTCTTTGGCCTTCACGAAATGATTTTTTTCTTTCTCTCTAAACTGCTCTCGTCGGTCGTTCCTCCTCTTTGCCTCTTCCTTCGTTTCTTTCTCCCACCGATGCTTACTGAAGATTACTTTTAGAAAGTGCTGATCGACCAATCACAATTCGAGTTACTGGTAAATGCCACTTTGATACATCGTAACTACTGTCTTCGATGAAACTGCATGCATGGCTTATACTTCTCCAAAGAATCAAGGTGCTATAGTAGGCACAGGTACAAGGCGCCCGAAGAAAATAGTTCCAGCTTGCCATGTTACCAGGCGTCGCGCGAATAAATTCCATTTACGCCTTGCGAAGAGTTTCAACGCCACAAACGCTTTTCGTGTAAATCCTCCATCCAAGCCGAAACGCTCCAAAATCCTGTTCCTTTTTATCTCTCCACGAGCGGAATAATTCTTTTTATTTTATTTTATTTTCGTTTTTTTCCCCTCTGCTCTTGGAGTGAGAAGAGGAACTTTTATTTGCATCCAAGCTCCTTTTATTAGTCCAATTAATAATCGGCGTTGAAGAATTCGATTTCTGAAAATAAAAATTATGGATGAGATGTAGGATCGTAAAATATTCTTCTCATTTGATATTCAGTAACAGTCTTTTTGATACGCAGGTCGAAAATGTATATTACATGAAGTCAAGATGGCATCGGATTTGTAGATCTGTCGGTTAATATTAGATTGATTAAAACATTCAACTATCATGCCACTCAAGTAATCCTATTCTGACTGCTATTTATCTCGATGAAAATAATATTTTACATATGTTCTTTACCGAATTTATAATCAAACTTTCCAATATTTTTGTATCGAGGAATTCAGTTAAAAATTTCAAACTAAAAATAAAATAATCCGGTAATTTATTTCTTCTGAAAATGAATATGAAACCGGTGTTTGATATGCTGAGCAATTTGTCTTTTCAGCGAAGAAACTACATGGTGATTTGAAACGACGAACACAATGGTAATATTAGTTCCCAGTTTGCTGAAATATGTAGTCCCAGTCGTATACAATTGCCGTGCAAACTAAACGAACACGCGACCAGAATGGCGAGGATTCGACGCGATGGAAGTACATAATCTGCGAATAGAACAATTAGGAGAACAGGTGTTTCGCTTTCCGAAGTCGGAGCATAATCTCTGGAACAAAAAACGTGTAACAAAAATGTCATTGAAAAAGTGTAATTAAAATTTTTGTGCAACAAATATAAAAGTGTAAAATAAATTGTTGGTTAAGGCGAGGGAGACGAACGTGACCGCAGAAGAATCCTTAATGAAGAGATATTTCAAAATCCATGACGTGATTTTCAGATGTCGATATACTCGGCCTCTGCCTTTTTTGCATCAGCATTTTTCGCACGATTTAATGATCTGACCAATCAACATCGAACTTTTGTACAAAAAGAGACTGGCGTTTCCGGTCCCAAGCTTGTAAAAAACCTGTCAAAGAACCAATTTCGCCTTTTTACCACTCGGGATTTATCGTCCTTAAAGGTAAAAATAAAACAACGGTTGGCATAAATATCTCAATTTAACATTCAACTTTTAATGGAAACGAAATGAAGCAAATCTGGCGGACGGAATTAAATTCAAATCCACAAAAATGCTATTTGCTTAAAAAAATAATTAACATTGCGTTATAAAATATTAATACTGCGTTAAGATAACATTTGTTGTAATTTTGTAATTTTAATAATTCAATATAACTTGATACTGATCGACGCCCTTTTTTATCAAGAATCCTTGCTCGTTCAACTGGTGAATGAAACTGGAAAAGTCATCGATTTTTATCCTGTTATCGGAGAGTATTTCAAACAGTTCGGTAACCGAGAATATTTTCTTGTTTGTTTTTGAAACTTCGTTCTTTAGTAAGTTCAAGAAAACTTTGACCTAAATTAAACGAAATTAGAAATTATGAATGATAATTTCAATAAAATGCATTTTTTGTTTTTCAACTAATGTACCTTGTTTTTTGACATTCGGCCATTATCATTATTAATCATAGTTAAAGGAACAGTTTCAGCAGATTTTATAATTGTGTTTTTCACCAAGTCTACAGTCTGCATAGCGTCATCGACTGTGCACTCTTCTCTCAATTCCAATTTTGCTCTTGCCTGGTAAACAAAAATGAAATTAAATCAATCTGCAGTCTAAAAATAATTAATCAATGTTGTAGTTATCTAAAATGAATAAAACATTTTTTTCATACTTCCGTTAGACGAATTAAAGCTTCCAACTGTCTGCTAAAAACAGGAACTCCACAAACCATTTTGTAATTTTGTCTCAAGTCCAGATAAAATTGCAATAGTATGTTGGCGGCAGGCTCGGTGAGTTTTGGTTTCACCCACTGTCTCGCGTAAGCAATATATTTGCGCAAAATTGGAAGCGGTATGACTTCCTCTGACGATAATATATCTTGAAACTGGTCACTACAATGGTAATTGTAATTTATTCAAAAGTAAAAAATTTCAATTGATTAATTCATTATATCTGTGGCTAAAATGTATTAAATTTATATTGAAATTTAAATTTACTCTACGCTTCGTTGAGTGTTCGGAATATTTTTTGATGGACCACTTTCGTCTTTTCTGTGATTTTTCCCAGAATGCATCAGCATGACGTGACCTACCAGCATATTATCAAAATTCTAAAAAAAATTAAATCCACTTGGTTATATAATTCAGAATGATATATTTTAAGAACGAGCAAACGTCGTACACTATCAGGATTATCAAGAACAAGGAAAACTAAGTCGAATCGGGACAAGAGCGGTTGACTCATGTTTATGTTTTCCGTCAGAGTCTTGAATTTATCGTAATGTCCTTTGGTAGGATTAGCAGCGGCTATAATGGACGTCCTGGCTGGAAGGCACCATAAAACGCCGGATTTCGCCACACTTACTGTCTGCTGTTCCATAGCTTCGAGTAAAGCCTGCAATTATAAAAATATATATCAAAACTTATATTACTTCGAGTTTAAATGCGAAACAAAGAGAAACTTTGGTAAGTGAGTTTCAAACTACTTGATGTTGATTTTGCATCTTGTCGAATTCGTCTATGCAACAGTATCCCTTGTCTGCTAAGACTAAGGCTCCTGGTTCTAATGCGAAATCGCCCGTTCCAGCTTCTCTTTGTAAGGTCACAGTTAATCCGGATGCCGTGCTCGAATTTCCTGATATGAAAGCTCCTGAAATGAGATTTTTTGTCATACTTCTTTGTTCCTTTTTTCCATTTTTTTTGTCTATAATGTAACTATACAGATGTTTCTGAACCTTTTGACGCCACTCGAGAAACAGACTGCAACATCTGCGATTTTCCTAGGCCAGGATCTCCAATGATCAGAACATGAATATCATCTCGAAGATTCACGTGCTTGCTACTACCTCCAAACAAACTGAGCAAAAGTCCGAGTTTAACCATTCGATGACCGTAAATTGCTGGACATAGAGACCGTATAAACAAATCCAAAATATTTTCATTGTTTTTTATCCGCTACAATAACATACATTTCAGATGTCATGGCATTTTTTTTTATTTGAGCGTAAATTAAAATTTTTTCTTGACTTTTTGGTGTATTACTTGAATTTGTTTGAAGTCCTCTTCGTTGAATTCGAAATTGATCATTTTACTTTTCGTTTTACTTTTGTTACTGTTAACAGTTATGGCTTCTATATATAATGTGAATTCACTTGAATGTGTTCCTTTGGATGTTTTCACTTTTGAATTATCATCAGAATGTTTCTAAAAAATAAAACTTTAATAAGAAAAAAAATTAATATAAGAAGAACCGAAGCCTTTTAAAATGGTTGCACTTTTGAATACTCACTTTGAAAATTCCAGTGACAGTGATATCATCGCCTGGCATGCAAGTATTTACCAAATTATCCTGAAGTTCAACATCCACATTTCGTGGCATTCTCCCCCTTTCTTCCTGAAATTGAAATATCACATAATAAACAAAATCAGTTTATACATCTTTTTAATTTTCATCAGCTATAGAATGTTTTACCTCGTCGCTAAAGTCTTCTTGGATTGTAATCACTTGAAAAGGAACAGTTTTCGTATACTGTGAATTCAAACAGGGATTGAATTTTTTCATCTTGCAATTGTCACACTTTGTAGGACATGTGTAAATTCCATCTATCTGTTTGATTACAGTTTTCAGCTTGCATTTATTGCATGCAAATACAATCCAAGTTGCTACATGCTTTATCCTTAAAACCCTTATGACACACCCCGTTGTAGTGACCATTTTTCCTGCAAACATACATTTAATCTGTACATATTTCTTTCTATAACATGAAAATGAAAATAATATTGTATACCAACCATACATTTGCATTTTCAAATCCTTCAAAGGCACCACAGGATGATAATTTAAAATTTTTACTTTGATTATAGGATTAACCTCGGTGCAACTTTTGTCATCCTTGATATACAATTCGTAAATTGTCTGAAATAATATTTTCAGTGATTTAAAATGAGTTTTCAAAAGTACAACTTTTAAAATTGAATTGTTTAAATACTAACTTGATGAACCGCCAAACCGAGGCAATTCAAAACCGTCGTAGGATCATTATGCAAATCATCAATGAAATCTGGCCAGTCTTCAAGCAACTGATCGTCATTTTGAAATTGCTTCATTTCAACATAAAAAGGCGCAGTTCCTTCAATGTTTTCAGCAGTGAAACAGTGCCCGATTCTTTCTATAAATTTTTCTATTATTTTTATTTTGCTAATCAGCG
>JAAMPD010002509.1:0-14556 GCA_025266255.1 Trissolcus basalis
ATTTTTACACTTACATACATATACTTTAGATTAATTAATAAATGTTATTAGCTAGAATCCCACGTTTTCGATGCATACGTGTTATTTGTCAAAGAATTTTTTACATGACTTTTTATCAATATTGGAAAGATATTCATTTTCAATCGTTTGATGTTAGTTCGTTCGTTTGCACAAATTGATTGAATTGTTCAATCACAAAAAGTCCCATTATTTGAAGAAAAAATTAATTAAATCTCTCAACAATTTGTTTAAATTTTTTACCGGGTTGTACACAAAACGTATTTTATCAAAATTATAAACAAATCTTCTGTAATTACATACAAGCTATTTCATTATCGAAATACGCCCTCAGAAGATGTTTTTTGTATTGATATTATATACGGTGAAAAAATTAATTTCAACATCTGATCAATTTTTGTAAAATTTATTCATAAATAAAATCGGATTCTACATTTTATACAACCTCTATGACAATCCTGAAGTTCAGAGGATTAAGTCTGATGTACATGGAACCAATTGTTCTGATTCGTTAGGCTCATTAGCTTTGTTATGCCTGAAATGAGTAACATTTTTTTACACGGAAAAAAAACCAAGTTATTTTCAGATAACAGGTATAGTTAGAATATTACGGTTATTTATTACACGATTATATATAAAAGGTTAAAATTATGGTATTGTGTGTTGAAAGAAAGCCAAGGGTCTTTTCTTCAAGAGTCATAGGATTATTCTATGAATGTCAACAAATAAACAATACGCAGTCAACTATGAAATCATTGAATCCATAAGATTATCCTACGACACTTGAGGAATCGACCGTAAATACCAACTTTTTATACCAAAACATCATTTAAGGGATAATTTATTCATTTTAGAGTTATATAATAACATAATGTTTATTGTTTTCTTACCATAATGAATGAAAGTTACCATAGTTAATGAAAGTTAACTTCAAAAAGGTAAGGCTTTTTACTGAGAATCGGTTGATTTTTTTCCGTGCACCTTTTGAAACTATTGAATTGGAATTTTCCAAAATTGTCCAATAAAACGATTCAATACAATCCATGTCGAAACAAAACATTGTTAAAAGTGTTGATTCCCCAGTATATTTGGGAAAATTCGAAAAAAAAACAATTTTTAGCGACAAATGAGCGAGGCGATGTTAAATAATTGCCTTGAAGCATTAAGTTTAAACAAACAAGAAAACAAGTAACAGTTTAAATAAAATAAATTAAATGTTGAAAAATATGTCAAGTCGAATAGCACAAATATGATGACAAGTATATATTCAAATGTTCAACAGAAATACAAACAAAATACAGAAGTATACAGGGTTTTCTAAGTTAACACGCTGTTCCTTTTATAAACAAATTTTTAGACAATCGATGAACAATTGTTATTTGAGACAAATTTTGACCCGATGTTAAACAACGTAAAAATATGGAAGAAACAGAAATAAAAGAAAACATTTTGTAACCAAATTTACGTTTATTGAAAGGAATGGCATTTGAAAAAGTCATACTTGAAGTATATTATAATGCATAGGTGTAAGATTGAGAGAACGAGAACGATATTTTTATTAGATGCCAAATGAACGACTTTATTTTGGGGAAACTAACGCGCGACTATGTATTGTAATGTATGAAACAGAAACCTCTAATGTGGATAATGTATGTATTTTTCACTTCGAAACGTCGTAAAATACACAATATTTTCGAGTGATTGTTAAAAGCTAAACACTACCAGAGATGTTACAAAAAGTATACTTGTAAAATATATATTTTGCGTTTAGCTTATATAATTGTATATAATTTTTCTTTCTTTTCTGGAATATTAATGAAATATATTTATTTTTAACCATTTTGATGTTGTTTCATTTACACAAAATTCCTTTTCCACGAATTAAACAATACATTTATATCCATATTAATTATCATAATTATTTATCAGTTAAGAATTTATTTTCAATCCCCAGAAGTTCGTTTGTGGTAACCTTTATGATGTTCTATTCAATTACAAATGTTTGTTTATTCCTTACAATTTTTTTTCTACGAATTTTTCCAAAAACTCTTAATTATCAAAGTATTAGATTAGAGATATTACTGAAATATTTTTCTCCGCAAAAGTTATATTTTCAATCCACAAAAGTTCATTAGTGGTATCTTTTATGATGTTCTATTCAATTACAAATTGTTGTTCATTCTCTACATTTTTTTTCTACGAATTTTTCCAAAAACTCTTAATTATCAAAGTATTAAAGATATTACTTAAATATTTTTCTCCGTAATTAGTGAGGAACAAATAGTATTGCCAAAAATAGAGGCCTTTCAAATCATAGCCCAAATTTAAATCTCATTTAATCTTTGTAAGATAAAAAGATAACGATGTAGAATAATAAGTGTTCCCATCCAATCAGGTTAGGGATAGGTTCTACCTGAGAAAGAGAGGGGCGTTCTCAACCGATGCCCAAGTAACAATAAGTAGTCAGAGACAAAAGACTTATCGGGGTATTTACGAACCCAAAGATAGTGGGGGGTTGACAATATTTGTTATGTCTTGTGTGTTTATATATAAAATACAGAAAACGTGTATTTTTCACAGATTTATTTTCCACTTCGGTCAAGCAAGTTAATTTTGTGGTAGTGTGAACTGTTGTCGTGCAAGTGCTTTTTCAGTTTGTTACTTCTTTCCGATCGTGCAGTTCCTGTAGTGAAGTTCTAGAGATATACTTACACCAGAGTTTCCGGGTAAACGAAAAGGACTTTCAACCCGCGAGTTTGAGTGAAAAAATGCTATAAGTTCAAACAAACATCAAGGATAATTTCATTGTGATTATATTTTTATTTGTGAAACATAAAAATGTCATCGAAAGTGGACGCTCCGCTATCAGGTTAGTTGACGTTTAACCAAACTTTGTTTTGTTTATAGTACTTATATGTTTATTTCAATACAGTTAAAGTATTACAAATGATACCTTTTCAATCATAAGTTCTAACAAATATTCAATTTTGTATGAAATATATTTCATTTGGAACTTGAACTTTCGAAGTTGATTGTGAGGTTAGAATCAGAAATACCGACTGTGGCGACTGTTTATAACTCCGAATATCTATTTATAATAATGAGTAAAATGGTGCAAATATCAATTTAATTTTTGTTTGTTAACAGCATACTGGGTGAAATTCTTCAAAGCTGCAGGATTCAGTTCTGATGTTGCCACCCGCCATGCAGTTGTATTTTCAAACAACAGGATACAACCGGACATGTTACCGGACTTGGACAAACCAAGCCTGAAAGAAATGGGCATCACACTCATGGGAGACATGATAGCGATTCTACGGTACGCAAAGAAAGTCGTCGAGGAGACAACTTGCGAGCGTTTCCTCGTTGATTCTAACGACCTGGCACCCTCGACTAATGCGTCGGCGAAACCTGTTCCGGCGCCGAAAAAAATTATTACAAAAGTGGCCCCGAAAGTTGTGACCGTGACCAAGTCTCAGGTTCAGACGCCAGTGAAAAAAGTCGCGAGTAAAAGTATGACAGTGAAGAAAAAAGTGCTACCAACAAGAACCGTGATACAAACTCCTGAGGTGAAGACGTCGATGAAGAGGAAAATGGAAGTTGACACTATGGAAATAGACAGTGAAGACGATTTTGAGTCGAGGAAGCATGCCAAAGTAACGAAAAACGAGGTCGGCGGTTACAAGATGGTCATAAACAAGGGATCGACCACGAGGAATCAGACAATTTTGAAAAAGTCAAACGAACAAAAGAGGACGGTGTTTGATAGGCTGGGAGATTCCTCGGTGACAAGCACGACCAACTCGACCGAGGGCAGCACGACTTTCAATATCACAGGCCTTGGAAAACCGGTTTTCAAAAGGGATAACAACGTCTTCAACAGACTCGGTGACAAGGATTCAAAGAGAGAGGAACCACAATCGTTTGGTAGAATTGTGAAAAATGGAAGCACCGCTCCGTCACATGGGATACTTAAAAACAATCGGTCGATTGTTTCAACTACGAGCAAAGTGCTGATGAAGAAACCAGTGGGCACCATGAGGGCGGATTTCGAGAGGAAGAACAAAGTTGCCATCACAGCTGGGGTTAAACAGCTAGTAACTTCTGCCAGATTAGGTAAGTGAACGAAACTTTTCTACGTTTATTTGATTGAATTATGATCGTTGAGTTTTGATTTATTGATTTATAATTTTGTTTTATTCATTTTGCAGCGTCAGAACGAGTGAGGCCAGTTTCTGCTAAGCAACGTTTAGGATCAACGAAACAAGTCACGTTTAACAAAATTGCAACCGTGGCTCGAGCAAAAAAACCTGACGTTTTCAGTCGGCTGGGACTTTAATAAGGATTGAAATGAAATCTAATTTTCTATAGAATTCATCATTGTGAATTTATCCTGTTAGTACTGAATTGTATACTAACCCTTTTTTATAACATTGTACATATACTATTAAGTATACTTGATATAAATTAAAAACTTTTGTTTGCGTTAAATGTTTGATTTTGATGTTAAAAGCTATTTCACGTGTTTGCTCACTGGAATACTATAACTTAGTGTGGTCATAATTGTAAATTGAGTGAAAGAATTAAAAACTACTTTTTTCTTACAAACTGTCTTTTTATTTTAAAAAATTATTCTTCTATAATTTGTCTGTCTAGTTACAAAGTCAATAATATAATTTGACAATTTGCATTACAATTCCTCGGAGACCTTTCTTCAAAACGTTATATGAAAAAGTTATATAACATAATGATATTGCTACAAACAGAATACATTTATCCAGAGACGAAAAGGACAATTTAATTCACATTAAAAAAAATGACATAAATTTGATATGCGCGGCAGTCCTCTAGCGAAAGTCGAAAACAAATTCTCCTGTGGGTTTCTGG
Source organism: Trissolcus basalis (assembly GCA_025266255.1). Taxonomy (NCBI): domain Eukaryota; kingdom Metazoa; phylum Arthropoda; class Insecta; order Hymenoptera; family Scelionidae; genus Trissolcus; species Trissolcus basalis. The sequence continues at coordinate 4,906 of JAAMPD010002509.1, forward strand.
ATCCGAGCTGAAACTCACAATAGTTTTATGAATTTGCATTCTCACTAATTTTGACATGAAATTAATTGCAGGATTACATTTTTATAAACTTGGCACTTGGCATAGATATATGGATACATTTTTCTCATGCATTTATTTTTGATGATAATTTAATTAAATAAAAAAAAAAATAGTCAAATGGATGAAATTGAAAGATGTGGTGGCAGTTGTTCCGTTACGGTAAGAAGTGAAGCAAATACTAAAAATTGCAACGATACTCCTTATATTCATACTCAACCTGAAGAGACCATAAAATCATAAAACAGACAACCATGATAGTCACGATTCGGCTGAAATTTAAAAAAGGTTTGCTGGCATTAACGAAACGGTGGAAAATCTCGCGGTAATAATCGAAAAATTTTCCCGTTTGCCGCAATAAGAAAATAAAATTCCGTTTGGAACAGTCGCCCACCTCTTAAATTGAGCGAATTAGCCAAACTGCCACTCTTAAAACTGTGCCAAGCCCTGCAGTCCTGCAAAAAAGGATTGAATTGTTTACGGTCTCTGAGGAATCACAATGTAGAATCACAACATTTAATCTTACCTAATCTCTGCGCTTAAATGAGACAATTATCGGCTTAGATTATAGTTTCATAAACAATAAATTATAAAATCTTATAATGCTTCCCAACGTAAAATCAAACTATACACATTTGATTATTACCAAGTCCAAATTTTAAAACATATGAGTCATATATTGACTGTAGAATATTCTATTTTTAAACATAAACTTTAAACTAGGAATATATATATTTTTTTAAAGTCATTTTTATATTATTTTTTTAATAAAAATCTATTTTTTTCCTTATATTAGAGCGAGAAAGTTATAACACTTATAAATGTCTTATATTTACAACCTTATTTATGATTTACAATACGCTTAAAATTTTCTAAATTTGACTTGGCAATAAGCAGTATCATATCACAATCGAATACATTTTTCCATCACAGGTTATATTTTAACTATGGAAATAAATGTAACTTGTGATGGAACAAAACGAAACGCTAAATAAAATTTGATGAACTACTTCAATAAAAAACGAAAAATAAAACTTAACTAAAATTATTGAAACTTGGGAATAGATGATGAGTTTAAATACAAAAACGTTGATTCGTTATATTCAATTTCTATGATGACGCACACTGAAACGGAAATGCTTCTGTGCCAAGAGAACATTGCTCGCATCAAGACGTAGCAGTTCATAAAAAATACATATAACAAAATTACATGAGGAACAGTCTAATAAAACTTAGAACGCTCCTTATAATTTGCCTTTAAACGCACTCGTTGGACATTCCCAATGACTACAGGCAAGCAAAAGTTGAAAGAAAAACCACAGTGAGTTTTGATACCGACCATCCAGTTAAATATTTTACAAATACGAGTTTCCTTTAACGCATCTCCAGTTTCATCAGTCGTTTTAATTTTCTGATTCTTCAGTTGGTTACTTTTCTTCTCCTTCGGTTCTCTCGGCATTTTTGTTAACTCTCGCGTGGCACTCTGCACAGTACTCTAGCGAAACCTTGTTCCTATTAACGTGAATGCAGATTCCAATAGGAGGTAGAATATTATCAGAAGTATCGCAAGGGTTATCATCAAAGGTGCTTTCTATCTGAGTATGATCGATTGTATCGGTGGTGGTTGAATCATTTAAATTATCAAACAAACTGTCCACGCTAAAGTCGTCAGCATTGAATTCGGATTTTGCACTTGACAAGGGTAAGATGTTCATCTTCTTGTCATCGGTCCAGCCTGGAAGTTCACTACTAATGTCCATGCTGGGATTTGGGTCGAGTACCTGGTGAATCAGAAACGATTTTGATTAATCATTCTGACATGGATATCCAAATGTCAAAACTGACTCTAAATATTATTATATTCCTTCATTAACTGTGATAATTCTGATAAAACTCTTACATCATCTTTGTCCCAAGGATAAACGCTATCTTGAAATCTAGATTTTTTAGTTGGACCACAGGCTGTAGCCTCTTCCAAATCAGGTTCTTCAACTAATCTGGCTAGTTTGCTAATTAAGGCCTCGCCCTGGTCATAAAGAGGATCGGAGTTCTCTTCGTTCGACGTTGAACTTGCCGCACAACTAGTGGGTAAACTCATGGAACTTTGAACACGTTCGTTGGTACCACTCTTCAGTCCACGAGTGTTGTCCTCGTTGATGTTTAATCTTTCTGTGAGCGCCTGTAAATATCAATCAATATTAGTATTTCATATAAAAATTGTTTCCTCTATAAAATTGGCGATAAGATGTTTAATTACCGTCGATGGTGCGGCTATGTTGTTTTCTAAGCTGTCGTTGATAGCTTTTAGAAGCCTCGTCACAGTCGTGCTGTTTTGCATCACAGATCTCAGGTGGTTGACTTCAACTTTCAGTTTTTGGTTCTCCTGTCCCTGACGCTGAATGGCCAGTTTGAGATCCTGATTTTCAGTCTGCAGATGTGCCAATTTGTTCTCTATTTTCTGAAGGTATTCTTTTTTTCGCTGCCGATTTTCTCTGGCCATCAACGCGTTACGATTAAGGCATGGGTTTTTCGATGGTCCACGACCTCGTCTTCTGCCTGTCGGACGGAGAATTGTCTTTTGTTCCTTATCCGAATCCATGGTCTGACAGGGAAAAAAAAATCTTGGTCAATTAAAGACAGTCAATTACTCAGTAATAATATTTTTTCATTTTTATTTTTTCAAATGTCAAATTGAAGAAAGAGAAAGTTAAAAAACCAAAACTGCAATGCAAAATTGTTTCCCCCAGTTTAATTATGATATTCTTTCATATATTTTTAAAAACAACATTTGGTATGTGACCAAACGTTATCTAATTGAACAATTTTAACGATTCTGAAATTTTGCAAAAAATAGTTGATTTGTTGAATAATTTTTAATCAACTTTTTTTCAAACTAATGACTTAGAAGACATTAAACTAAATTAGTTTTGAATAATTAATTGTATTTTTAAATAACATTTTTTTGCTTAGAAGTCATATGATTGATAAAAATCGTATGCTGCATTTTTGATATTATTTTATGTTGGTTTACAATTTGTCAGTTTGCTATATTCTATGAAACAAGATTCAAAATTTTGAATTTAATCATATTTAGGTTTTGAGATTTATTTAGAAACTTTACAGTCTAGAGGGCAATGATCTTGTTCCTACTACCGCTCACCTTGATCAGTAAATAAAAATAAACAACGTGCAAAGTCAGTCCAACTTTCAGAAGTCCTACAATCGCTGATTGAGCATAAAAATTTTACATCATTTTAATTACCTATTGATAATAAGATGATAAAAATAAAAAAATATTATTTAGTTAATAAAATCCTTGTCCACAAAGTTATAAACATTTAGATGAGCCTATTAAGATTGTTGGTTAGATGCGACAGTTCAATTGTTATAGTTTCGGAAGTTGTAAATAGATGAAACCAACGAACTTTCGATTGTTATGTTCCAATTGATCGGATGGATTGAAAATGAGATCTCATCGTACCAATGGAACATATGGACCGGGTTTACTGAAAGTATCATTTTTCAGTCAATCGCAAAATAACATCAATCGTTTTCACAGTCGATAAAACTTGTGGAGTGCAAAAATAACTGATACCCAAAACTAATCGGTCTGCGTAAACAATTTTATTCACTTGATATCTGACAATGAAATATACAGCGACGAGCAATGCGGAGTTATAATGAAAGTCGGACAGATTCAAGTTAATAACTTCTTATTAATAAAAAAAAAATGGTTTTTGCCAAGTTGAATATCTTTACAAAATTTCATCCAAGTTCTGTTGAATTATAAAAGTAAGGCGAGACAAACTTATATTATATTCATTACAATGCAAGTTTGCAGGAAAAAAATTGATGTAAATCATAGGACTTGCATGATCCTACTATATAGACAAAGGATTCATTGTTGCTGGGGGGAATATTAGTTTATTGACAGTTGCATTGCATGGGCCTGCGAATTTCTTCGCAGGAAACCTTACTGAAATGATCACGCGAGCACTATTTTGAAAGAGAAATTTCCATTCATGTAATCTTGATCGCGTACCTCGACGCTCGAGTTAGATCCACCGTAACTCACGTTTTGGTCGAAAAAGTTTGTATTCGTTGATGTTTTTCTGCGCGGCATTCGCACTTTACCCATGTAAATGGCTGTGAATTCGATTACTGCACAATTTCTTTCGTTGAACTCTCCCAAAAAACGCTTTTCAAATTACTGCGTATTTGTCACTATCTCTTTTAGACTGGCGTGTTTATACTAAAGCTGCGAGAATTACTGGCCGGGATATAATCCGGATGCGGTAAAAAAGCGACATCTCTTGGAACGAACCAGGAACGAGTTCTAGAAGTTTCCCTGCGTTTCGATTGGTCGATGTTGGACAATTTTTGACAAACAACCAATGAGATCTCATAACGTGGAGTCGTCCCGAACTCCATATGACGTCATTGGGTAATTCTTTTGGAGCACAGGTTGTCTTTCTAAAACTTACAATTCATTGGCAGTGAAGGATATTTTTACTGGATTATACGAGAATGCACTGGAATGTTCGCGAATGCGTGGCACATAAATAACAAATAGATCCAAGAGCATCGAGCTTAAACAATGCTTAATTACGTAAGAATGCAACAAAGTATAGGTTATAGAAAAAATTGGCGCAAAGTACTTTATAATGTGAATTAAAATTAATTTGCAATTTAATGTTTCATTGTCCGCTGACAACATTTGGGTTTACATCTGTTTACATTTGTATCGCATTTGTAATGTTTCTTTCAAGTGCAAATTTTTATTTTAAGCTGAAAAATATTGCCATTTGATTCATCAATTAATTTTTCATTTTTCATTTTGAATTAAAAAAAAAACAATCCTGTGAATTATTCAGTTCGAATGAAACTTTTTGTGTAAATATACATTTTGCAATATATGCTTGCATAATGCGGCAATTTCTGGGCGCATCGGATGTGCATATGCGGGTCCAGGTTCTATCAAATGAGCATTCTCTGTATTGCAAAAGCCCAAATTTTTCTAAATTCTATAACGTTATTTAACGTAATTAAGAAATATGATACGAATTATAATACACATTTTTCAATTCTGCACAAAGTTTGTGCAATATTTTTTAATAATGTATAATTTTTAGAGTAAATAAGTATGTTTCGCAAACTATTTAGAAATCTAAAAATAACTCTAAAACATAACTATGCATTAGATGGTAAACTATCTGACCTCACTGGGGCAGTTTTGATATTGAATTATTGATAATATTTTATCACAGACAAATCTTTTGAGACGCAAAGATATGCTTTTCAAATATTTACATGTGGCATTCCGTAATGATTTCTAGCTAATTTGAAAAATTAAACATTAATTACGTGTTTCAACACGCGCATAGTACAGGTATCCCCCAGTGACCGACAAATCAGAATGTCGTTTGTGATAATTTAATGAAAGTAAAGAAAAAGATACTAATAACGAAAAAAAAAAAAAAGAGTTAGTACGATCGATTTGAATTTGGCGGCAACTACCTATATTTTGCCGCTAAATTCAAATCCGAAAAATTATATCCTCGTTTTGCATAGATACACATGTCATAATATTTTTTCTATTCTCTGGATAAATTTGAAAAATATTTAATCTAGATATGACATAGTGACGAAAGAAAATAATCGACACTGGTAATAAAATTGGGGCTTCTGCAATTGCGCCGACATGAAAAAAATAGATAAGAATCCTGCGTTTAGATTACGCAGTTGCGCCGAATCAAAATATATATGAGTTGCGCCGAATGTTGAAAATTGAAATTGTACACTTGTCGGTCATAATCAGATCTGCTCTGAGAAAAATTGGCAAGGCTGCGAAATCGACTGAATTGTGTGTACAAATTTTCAATGTGCACCGGGCGAACTGCGTCTGAGATCTTGATTTTGAATACAAAAAATGATTGATGTTTGTTATGAATTTATCTTCGGCGCAATTGCATCGCCATTATAATGTCAATATAATGAAAAATTTTATTATATAATAATTTTTCGTTTAGCTATACGGATAAATCACCATATATGTCAATACAAGCCACATATATTGGTCATATACGTTTTCTATATGCTTATTATATTGATTATGTGTGGGCATTATATTTCAATTATATTGTCATTATATTTTTCTTTTTACTAAGGCTACCATAGAACATAATAAATTTTCATACCACATTTTTCTAAATGTAAAAATGAATCTAAAGTAAAATGAAAGACATCACCTGATTTTGCAGAACTGCTTTTAACAGTGATTTGAGTTGGCGTAGATGACGTCATCCTTGAATTTCTAATTGGAGTATTGCCGGACGAATGATCAACGTTGCGTCTGCAACACAATTTTTGGAATCCATCGCGAAACTTGGTGGACATGATATTGTATAGGATCGGATTGACAGCGGAATTCAAGTAGACCAAAAACCGACAAACATAAAGGACGAGATAAAAGTTGATAATTCCTAAGTTCCTGAGTGAGTCCTCGGAGGTGAAAAAAATGATCCAGATGACGAGGATGCGAAACGGCAACAGGCAACAGAAAAATGAAACGACGACTGTACCGAGCATCAGAACCACTTGCCGACGATATTTCACCAAATTGCTCTCGGGATCCCGGCTGATTATTGGGTTTGCTATTAAGTGTCTCGTTATCGTAGTGTAAAGCGCAGTTAGAATAAGGAATGGTATCGTAAAAAATACTATATTTATTCCAACATGATATATTAGCTTCCATTTTGCGTCTACTTCCATCACACATTCGGCTATCACAATTTCTTCTGGGCCTTCCATCATCGTCTCCTCGTACGTTGGCATTAATAAGATTGGGCTGCGAAAAATGTCAACAGGTTTGAAAAATTTACAAAGCCTTAAAGAAAGAAACAAATTACTACATATCAATGATGATCTACTTGAAAACAATTTGTTTCATAAACGCATGCATATCTAACAGTAACAAAAAATTGAACCAAAATTCAAACAGAAAAATTAAATAGTATAAGTAAAAAGAAATACAAAACTTGGAATGAAAATTTAATTCTACATACTAAAACGGAATAACAACATTAAAAATAAAATAAAACTAAACACTCTTATTAAAAAAGAAACAAAATTCTTAAAGAATCTTTTCTGTGCAAAAAATGCCTTGATTTTGGGAGATTCGAAAAAAATGGAAACCTTTGTTTTAGTTGTCGGTTAACTAGAGATATTTTTGAAATTCTTTATTCGTTTGAATGGTCTCTCCATAGATACTCACAGTTTGATAAATGGTTGGGAAAAAAAGTGCTTTGTTTTGAATTTTATAAAAAATTGTCACGCTGTTCACTGTTAATACACCTGGAGACTCTACTATTGATGGTCGTTTTGAAAGTTCCCCGCTCGATATTGCGCTTCTTTTTGATTCGGCACAATTTGAAGAAACCGATTCGAAATTTGCTGCTCATCAAGTTATAGAGAATCGGATTGACGGCGCTGTTAAGGTAAAACATGATTCTGCTAAAGTACAAGATATTGTAGTAGAGATAGTTGTCGATGGAGTCGATATACTCGGCCGGCGCTACGACAATGTAAAACGTAAGTAACTTGAACGGCGAGAGACATATAAAGAAGCTAAAGACAACAGTTAGAAGCATCAAGATGACTTGTCGTCGCGCGCGGATGTGATATGATTCGGCCCTGTCCACCACACTCGACGAGTCGTGGATCAGGTGGCGTACGATTATGGTGTAAAGCCATACGAGTATTATCAACGGCACAAAGAAAAACAATACGACCAGGCCGATGAAAAAGCCAATTGTCGCTGCGCTATTCGCTTGCATCAGACACACGGCTATTTCGCTTTCCTCTCTCCCGGAACTCGCTGCCTCTAAGCTTCTATTTAGCGGTACTTCCAAGTAGTCGGATATCCAAATCATCGGACTGCAATTCAATCAACCAGTCAATATTTGTTTACTTTTTTGCATATTTGTTCACTTACTGCATTTTCAATTGGTATATTCAAAACCATTCGACCAAGTTCAATTGTATCAACAGTATTGGAATAGTTTATAGTATAAATAGATGATTTGAAAAAAAAAGAATAAACATTTTTCACATTTTCGGATGTTGATTTGTAACAAACATTTTGAAAAATGTTTTTCCCTTTTCAAGTCATTGAAATGAACCAATGTAAACAGAACACGTGTAAAAAACTGAAAACGGTTATGAAAATCAAGTGTTTACTTATTCCCCACGGTATTGGTATTTAATTTTGTCAAAAAAAAAAAAAAAAAAAAAAAAAAATCAACAATGTTTTTTAACTTTTATAAAAATTAATCAACCCAATTTATTTAAAGAATATAACCAAAACGATGTAAAGTTGCAAAAAAATTGTTTGTCGTTTTATTGTTTCATGCCAAATGTACCAGTTGGTTAAAATTTTCATCGTACAATTAGTTGATGAATTTATCGTTTCATTAGTGAACTTTTCGTTGGACGTACGGGGTATTCAGTGCATACATGATGAATTTTGAATGAAAAAATCTTAAATTCAGAATGTTGACTTAAAATCCTTTTTTATATTTTCTTGATATAAACCTCTTAACTTAAAAGTTGATTAGAAACTAAGAAAATAATACCATCAATTCTTTTATGAAGATTAGATGTTTTTACTGTAGAAAAATTCGTAAAAATGATCATACGGTTCAAACTCAATGTAAAGCTTGTTTGACAAACTCTGATTCTGTTATATTCAAACTTTTCCCCGTTTGTTTTTCGTCATTCATTTTCATTATTACATAATAATAAAACAAACTTATTTTCATGTGAATATAGAAGTCATAACTTAAAACAAAATTGTATTTTGTATGATATGACGGCTGGTGCAACCTATAGAAGGTTAAGTTCGAACGGGGGAATAATATGATAAAGTCAATTTTTTATTTATTTTTGGACTTATAGTTGAATTTGATCTGAAAAACTGATCTGTCCAATATCATAAATTGTGGTTTCTCCATGTGAATCATCAGTTCACTCTGATAGAATGAACGTTTGCATAACGTTTACACCACTATTGTTTGTAGATCTATATTTACGATTTTGGGATATTTTTATTTTTTAATATTTATACAAAGTTAAATATTCCAACTTTATACAAGTTTCAAAAGTGTATATTATTTCTTTATGTACTTTTAAGTTGAGTTGTATAGATATCGTTTACTATAGTGGATGTTCAATCAAATCACGTTGGTATAGAACAAACCACCAACAACTATATCAATTTATGCAAAACCAATTTTGAAAAATTTTTAATTTACATTATGTTACAATTGGCTTAATTTCCTGAAAATCAACTGTTATTAATTGTTAAAAAGTTCAAATTTAGATGCTTTAGAATATAAAACTACAAACAATGAAGTGATGTGGACTCTGATAGTTTAGAATGATGAAAAATTTTTGAAATATTTCTGAAAATCCTTATTATTTTCATGGTCTCTAAATTTTTTTTTTTTTTAAGTAATAGGATTCACATATTTTTTCTAAATTTTAAAAGTTATATAATGAAATATATGAAATATATGAAAATATATGGAAACCAAT
>JAAMPD010002510.1:0-14528 GCA_025266255.1 Trissolcus basalis
TAAATAAAATAATTAAAATAATAATACATGATTAATAGAATATAAATTAATTAATTTTTTTTTTTGATTGAACGAGTTTGAAAAAATTTGCAATATTCGACTGACTGAAATTTTAGTCGAGTGACCAAAAAAGTGTTCTGAGATTAAAAAAAATTGCAAGTGTAAAAGGCGTTTTTAAATACAAAAATTTTTTGATGGGTAAAAAAGAGCTAATGGAGTCTCCTGAAACACCTTTCTGTTTCAAGACGTAATCTTGACTTATTTCACTCGTTTTGATAAAATTCAATTTTCTCTTCAACATTGACGACAGATACTGCAAAACAGCAGCTTAAATTTTCATTCATAATCTGATTCCAATTGGAAAACGAATTTAAAATATATTTAAAATTAAATTTCGTTCTCCTTGCCTAATGAATTTGTCAAAAAATATATTATGTGTATCACATTTACTTACATAAATTTTTAATCGAATTTTTTCATTTTTATCTTCCTTCTTCAAGTATGATGCCAAATGAACATTTCCAGTTGAACCAATCCCTGAAACAATAATTCTTAATTTTAGTTTGATTTCATAATAAATTTTCATAACAATTAAATGATGCCATTTTTTATATTTTGATAATAAATTGAAATAAAATCTTACCATTTCAATTGTAAACAATACTCAATCTTACTACTTTGAAGCTAGGTTAGATTTGTTTAAAAAAATAAAATCAACGTCAAGAAGCGATACAACAATAAAATTGTTTTCAGAAAACCAAATTATTCAGGATATTAATAGAATTTAAAAACAATATTCTAATACATTTTGTTTTACGAAACCAATTGTTTTATAACTTTTTGAACTTGGACTTATACTTTTTGTAAACAAAAAACTAACTTTTGATATATTTTTGCAGTCTCGTGATCTCGATCTGTAACATTGTTGATCAATCATTTATATTTTGGAGTAAAAAAAATGGATGTAGTGATATGAAAGATGTGAATTTAAATTCACTGGGAAAAATCAAGCTGGTTGAATGTAACAAACTTTTGCGACGAACACGGGGAAAATGTGAAAGCCATCAAAAAATTAGCATCGATGATGAAACCCCGGGCGATTGTTGATTGATCGCGAAGGCGAAGGTGGTGCGGGATGATGTATCGGCGAATTTGCAAAATGTGTGCGCTGTCGTGCACGATATGTGGCTCGACTTTCGCCCATATGTGCATCGAGCAAGCGTACCCAGCCAGCGGCGACCCTCTTTACAATATTAAGCTCTTTTATTAATGGCCGCGCTCGTAATGGCCTTGGCAGCCGATTAATCGAAATTCGATACAGCCTCTGTCGCAAGCGCGACTGTAACTGTTGCATTACGAGTGCTCTTTGCGCGGGAGTACCGACATCGGTCTTAGCCTCATTGCGACCGTAATAAAGTTAATAGTATCATAAACGGAGCTGGTTATGCACCGCACTCACGACCACTTTTGTGCCACCGCCGTCGCAGTAATAGCTAAATACCACCGTCATTTTTAATGCACTTGCACGCTTCCACCATTATGGCTACCAAATCAAATTAGTCATCGGCTGATTGTTCACTTTCATAATATTTTGATGCCACGCTCACAAAGTCTTTTTTATTTGCTATCTGTCTTGTATGTTTTTTTTTTTTTTTTTTTTTCGAACTTGTTGACTATTTATTTCAGCAAATTTTATTTTATTTTATTTTTTTATTCAATATAGAGCCTTTTGTCAGACAGTATTTTTTAAGAAAAAAAAAATTGAATTTTACTCTTTAAGGTAATGTCAAACTGTCCTAGTAAAAAGGGTCATATATTGTCCATATATATAAAACATATATTGACAATATATTATTCCCGAAATCATATATTGACCATATGTTATCAATATATTAACAATATATTGATTGTTTTCAAAAATTGCCAGTATATAGTTGCTGTATGAAAAGTATTAGAACTTATATGATGAATATCTGCAAACAATATTCAAACCATTTTTCTAAAGAATAATGTATCTGAAATTTCTTGGAATCTTTCAAAGCGGTATGGAAGGTTAGGTTTGTTTACAACGCGTTTGTTTACATGTTAAAAATATTCTTAAAATTTTCTTAATTTTTTTTTTAGAATTCTAAAATAATTTTTAAAATATATTTTGTTCCATTAAATATGAAACTGAATTTGATCCCGTTTATTTATTTGTAATTATTTGTAAACAAACAAATCGTCCATATACCGGGTTTAAAGATTCCAACAATGTTTTAAATGATTCTTTGTTCAAATATCATATGTTTAGGGTGAATTTCAAATAAATAAAAACAAACACCTGTAATATGATCACAGGATCATATTACAATATCATATTTCATAAACCAAAAAATATACACCATTTTCGAAAATTTAAAGAATGCTCTGTTATGTTTTATATGAAATATGATACCGTAATGTGATCCCGAAGCGCGATTTTTGTAAACAAACAGACCGTCCATTTAACTCCTTACAAGATTCCAAAAAATTGTTCGTTTAATCATTTTCTACAAAATTATATATTTAGGGAGAATTGAAATAACAACAACAAATTACAGGATCATATTACAATATCATATCTCATCAAACAAAACATAACAGAAAATATTTTTTGAAATTTTGAAAATATCCTTGCATACATTGTTGTACGAAAACAATGTTTACAATTTCTTCTGACCTTGGCTCTTTTTTAATTGTTTACTAAAATTATTCTTTGGAAAATGATTCACGTATAATGCAAATGTTAAATTCACAAAAATAAACTTGTTTAAAAATCCGAACAAATTTATTTGTTTCATATAACGGTTGATAAAATTAGCTCTGTTTGTTCAAAATTAGATTAAAAGAGAATGATTTTTTTTTCAACGTATAATCTACAAATTTCCGGGCAGTGATTATTCATTATAGTCATTGTAGGTATAACTTCATTGCACGAGTTACCAGAAAATTGAGAATAATAAAATCAGTTTACGTTCTTTGATGTAATACAAACGAGAATATTCAATTTGCGTCAACGGGCTTGGCGGTGCTATTCATGAAAATCGCCGTTAATTTTTCATCCTCAAAGTGAACAATTATTTTGACAATCGAATATTACAACATAAGAAATCATCTATTATTGTACGAAAATGGAACAGTAATAGGATATATTTCCGCCTCTTTCTTTGATGCACTTGAAAGTACTCGCTAAGAGTCAACTTCTATTTTCTAATCGTTATAAATTATTCTACATGATGTAAACATTACCATCAGCTACTCATGGAAAACTTATATATAGCTTGAGTATTACGGCATATATCAATCTCAGTCTTACATTACATATACTGTCGAAACTTCGAGACACGTTTAAATATTTTATCTCGCTTGTTTAAGGAGGCCATATTTAGTAACGAAATAAACCCTCATTCGCTTTATAGGTATAATCATAATTTTAAAATAATCTATGACGCTGTTAAAATTAAATATCCTTACTTATCCATGTGTTAATATTTCAGAATCCTCCATGAGTGAATTTCTCGTTTTTTTCCCTCTTATTCAATTTGGTCAAATCAATTATTATTCTCTCTTACTAATGTATGAAAATTGAATCAAGTTATTCATCTCGACATTTCAGAATGTGTTTTTTTTCGCTGAATTAATTAATTCAGTTCTATACTTGTCAGGACATCGGATGGTTAAAATTGTATTCAATGCATTTTCTTCTATTCTCATGTAATTTAAATTGAGCCGTCGATTAATTTCAATTTCAGTTATCGAATTATAAAAATTTTTTGCAAAAAGTAAAAAATATTCCTATTTCTATAAGTGACAATACACGAACTCGTTATTAAAATTTTACTTGTTTTCTGTTTCAGGTAAGTCAAGCAGTCGAGATTTTCATTTCTGGAATGGGTATAATTCAGAATGCGCCACGTGAGTTGGTAAATATGAATCGTGTACCGGCGTCTCAAAATTGATAACAGTTGTTAACTGCTTTGATTTCGATTCTTGCGACAGCCCCTGTGCAATTCGCATTTGTATTACAATCGTTGGGTTACACAATTTGTTTGGGAGTTTTCGAGTACGGCGAAATGTGGAACAGAGGGCGAAGGGAAAGGTGTGTAACACTGTACGCAAAACTTTTTCGATTTATGCAGCGTACCGTTCGACGTATTTACGTCGCAAAGTTGACTATTTTTTAATGTATCGCTGGAGTACGGCTTTCTAACGGTTACCAAAAATTGCGTTTTCACGTTCAGACGTATATTGAATAAAACCTAACGTCAGAATTCAGTGGCACGTAACACTGATGTGAAATAGAGTTTTTCGACCTCAAATGGCATGATATGGTTTCGCGAGATTGAGTTTTGGCGCCTGAAAAAAAACATTCCATGAGCTTGAATGAATTATAATTATTTATCAACATTTTATCTTCGCAAATTCAAATATACATTATTTTCATTTATTTTAAAGCCGGAGCCTATACGTAAAGACTTTTTTAGTGTAGAAAAAAAAAGACCGTCTGTACGTTGGTAGAAGTAAAATGTGGATATAAAAAATGATTGCGGAAGGTTTTTCGACGTATCCCACTTTTTTGAATGGAAAACGTCGGGAATTATGGAAGTCCGGTTTTTAACGGATTTCTCTCCAGCAGACTAACGTCACGACTTCTTACTTATAAGCTTTTGAAAAACATATGTGATGCTCAAGTTTTTTTCGTTAACGTTTTATTTTATTATTATATTTTTTTTTAATGTTGATCATTTGCGACGAGGGAGATCAATTTCCGTGCTATGAATATTTTATTGATAATCGATGACAAAAGTTTTGGGGAAGAGAAAACTATAATTTCCGTTTGGAGAAACGTCGGTGAGAAAAGTGCTACGACATAACCCGACGAAATACTTGGCAAATTCGTCAAACCGAATTTGGAAAAATAAACTCGTTTAAACTGAAGAAAATCATCTCTTTCATCGAGGCAAAACTTTTCCTACCCTTTCCGAACAATTTTCTTTTTTTTTTTTTTTTCGCTTTCTCTCTCTCCTTCTCTATTCCCGTCCAAATAAAACGTCATGATAAAATCAATTATATCAACGAAAAGTAAAACGAAAATCGACGCTGAAGTTTGTCGCGACTTTGGCGAATTCCTTTAATCTCAACTTGGAGACATAAATTTTCGTTTATCTAAAGACAAGATTTTCAGGTCTCGTTGAGTTAACGTCATTGTTTGCGCTGTCTTATCGGGGAATCATTTTTCCAAAGTGACCGCGAAGTTTTGAAACTTTGCCGATACAATTGTCACTTGGCGTTAAACGCTCATAAAAATTCCACTCGAGTTCGAGTTGATATGTTGCGCAGTGCTTGCGACATTCGTGATGTGCTACAAAGTGGCCACTTCAAACAAAGAAAATCAAACTTTTTACTTGTCATATTTCATTAACGAAAAAAACAAACGAACAAAACAAAACAAAAGACAAAAGAAGAAGAAACTTTTGCCACAATGAATAATAAGTTACTAAAATTTAATACCCTTTGAAAAAGTGGGACAAATTTATTCGCCAAAAACAAACTCAAAAGGTTGAATGAAATTTTCATTTCAGTTTCGAACGTTTGATGTGTAATGAACATTTCATCAATCAAGTTGATTGTTTTTGTTAAAAGAGAGAGAGAGAGAGAGGGAGAAGAAAAAAAGCTAATCGAGTGATTAATTGGAATCAAGTGACGTGACTTTTCGTAATCAAATATATTTCGAGACATATTCTTTTGACTAATGCACACGAGATGGCCACGTCCCGTGATTTACGAACTAACTTGTTGAGTGGCGTGAGATAGGCGTCGGCTGCATTGTTCGATTTCAATTTAGCCTCGTTTTGCCGGCAGCGCCCTCGGCATGTATGGAAATGAGAAGGCGTAACCTGGAAAAGAAGTGCCTTAAAACGCGCCCCTGGGCGATGCTGTCAAGAAATTAGATGAAAGCGAAGAGAGCCTGGCCACCAAGTGTTCCGACGTTTTTTCTCGTCCATTTTTACAATGCTAATCGTGTTTTTTATATTCCTGCCGTACTTTCGCAATTTAGATTTTATATGCCACGACGACTTTCGATTGCTAATTTTTACGCAATACCTGGATGCTGTTGTTTTTTTATCCCCCTATTTTAAAAATCGTAAATTAAGCGCGATTGAAAAGAATTGGAATTGCAGATATGGGGATTGATCATTCTATTTTTCGTTTAATCATTTCATTGAACGTGGTCACCAATCAAACAGTTGAAAAGACTACATACCCATTCAAATATATTTTTCCCAATTTTTTTGGCTCTATTTGTAAATTTGCACGTTTCAGAATAAATACCGATAAAATGAGTAAATTGATATTTACACTAGATGGATTATCATACAGTACAAGTATAATGTTTGTAAAAATCTTTTTTTATTTCATTTTTCATTATTATACCATATATACATTTTTGTGCAGTATGAATATAATATTTTTAGTGTAAACAATGAACTATTTGTGAATTAGTTTTTATATGTACTAAAAGAAATTTAACGGTCAATTTTCAATGATAACAAAAATTCAATCGTAATGACATTGCAACTTGAATCGTTTGACATTTTAATTAATAATAAATTGTAAAGATTATTATTGAAAAGTCAAACAACAAAACATAAATAAACATGGGCATTCTCAAAAAGTCAAAGAATGTTCTGTTATATTTTTGGTTTATGAAATGTGATACTGTAATATGATCCTGTGATTTGTTTTTGTATATTTTAAATTCTCCCAAAACATTATATATATTTGAACAAAGAATCATTCAAAAATTTTTTTTGGAATCCTTTAAGCAAATATTTTGTTTGTTTGTTTACAAATGTCGAATGTTGTTTACAGAGGTTTGTTTGTTTACGAATGTCACGAGACGAGATCACATTACAGTATCATATTTCATAAAGCAAAATATATCAGGACAGTCTTTAAATTTTTGAGAATAATTTAATATAATTTTGTTTCATGAAAACGATTGTTGTGGTGTCCTCTGACACTAATTCATTTTTGTAAACAAACCTAACCTTCCAGACCGCTCAAACAGTTCCAAGAAATTTCAAAAGAATTTATTTTTAAAAAAGTAAGAAATTTGAAAATATTTTTGGAATTTCAAATAATATCCTGATACATTTTGATTTTTGAAAACAATTGTTTTGTCGTTACCTGACACTGATTTCGTTTTGTAAACGAACCAAACCTTTCATACCGCCTGAAATGATACCATCAAAAATAGCTAAATGTTTACTTTACTTTTAGGGTTCAACCACTCTAAAACAGTGCAATTTATTTTTCTCAGTATAGGAATTTACAGTTGTCACGTACTTTCTAAACTGATTTCCTTTACTGTTTTCAAAACTTTCAAAATATATTTATGAAATAAAAACAATGTAAACATTATGAATTGTTTTTTTTTCTGTCGTTATGAATTGACTAAAAAAAACAATGTAAATTATAAAAAAAATCATTTTTCAAATTTTTCAACAGCAAAAATTTTTTTCAAATATTTACACGCACTTTCTCCATCAACAGCAGCACTTATTTATTTTTCATTAAAAAAAAACTGCAAAAGAAATCGTGACGCCCAACAATATTTTTCATTTAAATCAAACTTATCGATACTCTAATTTACATCTAAAAATAATATCAAAACATTTTCAAAAATGAAGAAGAAAAAACAGGCAATAAAATTTAACGTTGCTCAAAATGCGCTGCATTTCGTTATAAACATCGACTGTACACATTCTTAATAATTCAGGCTCGAATTTAGGTGTGAATTTTGCCATTCTAGGTTACATTCCCTCGTAAATAAGATATCAGTGTTATTTATTGATCCGTGCGAAAATATTCTAAAAACTCGTAGTAACCTAAATGTATCTTGAGTATACGTCAACAACAATAAACCGACGTGTTTTCGTGCAACGTAATTTTTGGTGGAAAAAACTTTCTGTCGCTGAAACAAAAGACCGATAAACTTGGTGTACCGAAGGAGGGGGGAAAATTTTTTTTTCCCCAAACAATTCATCGGGAAAATCGAATCATAGGCATGAAAATTTGCATTGGAAGCTAAAATTTGAGCTTGCAGCATAATTTCACGGACTATAAATATCAATGCGAGCGTGACATCGTTAGGTATCGATGGCGCTGCTCGATAACACCGGGGTCCAACTGACGATATGGTTTGCTCGACTGTAGTCCAGTGTGTAAACTTGGCAAGCATATAAACACGTCGGGGTTATTTGTATGTAAATGTCCGATGCACCTCAGCCGCGTCGTGAAAATCGCTATCACTTTAATGCCATTTTATTTGCCTCGATCTCTGCAATTCCCCCATGATAAATTGACCTTCAATTAACGCACCGAGCGTTTTCGCTTGCAGTTCATAAAACCGTGCCCCAATTCAAGGAACAGTCCATCGATCCGAATTATCGATTACAATTTTGGATTTTCGTCTGGTGCCCGAATTTTGTGTTGTCCCTCTGATATCGTATTCTCCGTCTAATCAAACGAGATCGAGCTGAATAGTTGCATGAGAATGATGTAAGTTCCGCTTTGCTCGGTCTAAGATTATTTGCGTGTGTTGTAGACATATATAGCGCAGCGAACCATTCTGTGTATTCGGCATGTAAATGTATACCAAATGTTTGTCATTCATCAAATCAGCATACTAACATTCTCTCAATTTACGACAAAATTTATTGTTATTCCATATTTTATTTCATTGCTTTTCATTTATTCAGCGGCTCGTTCAACAACAACGATCAACAACATTTTTCAACGACCGAGTATAATATTTTATTGCCTAAATGCCAATTTCACACATTGATTTCGAAACAATTTTCTTCATTATTATTTTAAACATTAATTGAGTGTACTCACACAGACAAAAATATATTTGCAATTATAGTTTACATATATTTTAAATCATTTTACAATATTTTATTTTGATAAAATTTTTAGTTCAACTTATTACAAGATATATATTAAATCAAAAAGTAACTATGTTCCACTATTTATATTAATATATATATTTTTTGATATATATATATATATTTAAAAAAAGGTACATTAATTTCACAAGGGCGAAAATATATTCCAAAATATATCTTACGTATATTCTCCATACTTAAAATATATTCATATATATTCCACATATATTTATAAATTATTATCTACAAATATTACATAGTTCATTAATTATAAAATAAATAAAAATATTATCGAAATTCATATTATATTTATATGAAAAATATATAATTCAAATATATATTTACACGTATATTTTTGTTCTTGTGTGTAAACGTTACTTGTTTTTGCTTCACCACTTTTGAACTTTTATCTGGTAGCATTTTCCAAGAGTGAAAAACCAAATCTTTCAATTGAAGTGCAGAAGATGAAAAAACAGTTTAAAAATCTAAACGTTTGGACATAATTCCAGAAACGTGCGACGGTTGCGCGTTAAATATATATAAAAATCAAATGAAACACTGCTATAAATTCTTGAGGAAGAAGAAGAAAGGGGAAAAAAAGAAGCACGGCAAACAGAGGATACAGAAACATTGTTCAAACCAACAGAAGATAAAGATAAGCGAGATAATGGTTTAGAATGTGGGGAGAAACATGTTGCGAGGAAGTTTGTCGATGCACAAGAAACGCCGGGACGAGCTTAAGACTGTCGCGCGCACTCGTCCTTCCTCCATAAAAGTTGTACGTCGCACAGGATATAGCACACTCACTTCCGCAACGAAGATAAAGAATAGGTCGATGGAGGCAAAAGAGAAAGCTGCTTTTAGTTGTTTCCCCGTGCAATCACCTAATGCGCCGGACCTTTGCTGTGAACCTAACCATACAAAAAATAAATTAAATGGTTTGCTTTTTTTTTTAACTCAAGTTGTACGTATTATCAAAAATATACGACGAACAATCGAGAATATTTGGAAGCAAACTGTGCACGTTGGTTGAATTCATGCTTTTCAATTTTTTCTCCATTTCTTTCCTCCAGGACGTTTTTCTCAACCGAATATTAAAATTCTGCCACTTAATTGCTTTAAATAGTGAAAATTTCCCTAGTAAAACAGATCATATATTGTTCATATATAAAACATATATTAACAATATATTAACCATACATAGACAATATATTGATTGTTTTCAAAAATTGCTAATATATTGCCAATATATAGTTCATATATAAAATGATATTTAAACTTGTATGATCAATATATTGTCAATATATAAACAACATGATTTGATGAAAATAATATATTGATAATATATAATCTTTTTTACTATTGCTCCTTTTTTTTTTGACAAATAACTTTTTCACTTGATTAAATGTTTATAAAAAAAGGGGGTGGGGGTTATTGAAATAAAATTCGGTACGTCATATGAGTTTTATTTTTGCATGCTTGATATAAATTGTTGCACCCAACCGAGGAATGAAAGAGCAAGGATTTATTATTGTTTTTCCAGTGAAAAGGGGGGAAATTCATCCGAACGATTATTCTCTTAAACAATATCGCGTGTCACACAATCGTTGGAAATTGAGAAAGCTTGGCACGGCATTTCAGTCATTACTCTTGGCGGACGTCACAGTGAACATTGTTTTTCCTTCGCATAGTCGGAAAAAGCGCGACATAAAGATGCTATTGACGTACCAAACGAGACCGCTTCGGCCCGGGAGGCGACGCACACCTGGAACACAGGAGAGTTGCGTTATTTATGTAGTGCGGGTGCGTAGCGTGTTTATGGTTTTTGCGCGGAGCGGTCAGGATGCAAAGAGCATCGTAAAACAGGGTCGCCCGGACGTTGCCAGGAAATAAACGGCCTATGGGAACGGTTGCATAAATTCGGCGCCATCCCCATCCGCTATACCCCGCGATCCCGAACTCGTCATGTACTCTCTTCTTTTTTCTTCTTTCATTTTTTTTCTTTCTTTTTTTTCTTTTTTTCGTTCATTATTATTTTCAACAAAACGAATTTTCAACATGATTCATCGTCGCCATTACAGACGACGTTACTGTCTATAAAAAAAAAAACATCTGAAAATCCGGGCAAAAAATGTCTCCGCCCGCTTCAGACACGATCGGACTTAATTTATTCGGACCTAACCAACTCGGAGAAAATAAGTACACTTAATTTAAACGAGTCAAAGTTTTAATTTTTTTTTTCGTTTTTCTATGAGAAAAGCGAAATTCTCACTCATTCAAATTTAAAACGTTTGACAGGACTGGGAGGAATTTTTTTTACGTTTCATTCCCGTTCTACACATTCATGCTAGACAAATTTTGAAATTGAAATTTCTTTTTCAGTTTTCGTTTTTGTAACAACATTCATATTTGCTTGGAGGAAAATTTTTAATGGAAAGTCAAAACTAACTTTTGTCGAATAAAATTTTGTTCGAGTACTTTATAAAAGTTTGATTATATTAGTTACAATTGGAGAAAATTCAGATGGTGATTCGAAATTCTTATGAATGATCACGTGTAATCGGTTGTATATGAACGTGCGGAGCGTTGTTCAATCATGTTCAATTTGTTTTCGTTGGAATGAAAATTAAACTGAAAATTGTAACCGAGATTGAAAAAAAAAAAAGTAACTGTTTGTATAAGAAAAAAGAAAGGAAATGGTCACGTGACTTTATGTGAGGAAAGGAGGTCTGAAAGCGGATATAAAAATATCGTTGAAGCTGCAATTCTCAAGCTTCAAGGCGGTTGTTTTTTTCCCGAGGTGTTTGTTTAGCGAAGACAAATAAAATTTTAATTTCAGGGCTTGCGAGTGCAAAGAAATTAAAAATCCATTCAAACCGAATATGTAGGGCGGAAGGGGGGGGGGGGATAGCGCCAGTATTTTAACGAACGTTTACTAAATAATTCTCACATTCGGATGTGCGAAGTTTTGTGCTCGGCACGAAGACGTGCAACGCAAAATTGTGCCTCCGTTTCTCTGCAGACATGTAAACAAATTTTGCGTTTGCATTTTCGTATTCTTTTTGTGCGCACGTGTCGTCTCGCTTGTGTACTCTTGTGTTTGAGCGTGCTTTTAAAATCTGCCTATAAAAATATTGTTACGAAAAAAATTTGTTCAATTTTGTCGTCCATTTTTTTATGAACTTATAAAAAAATGTGCAAACAAACGAAATTCCGAAGGATGGCCGCGTTTTCTTTTTTGCAATAAATAATTGAAACAACGTTGAAATGAATTGACTCTGCTGGTCGCAAAATAAAAATGAAGATGAAAAATTCAAGCAAACAAAACCAACGAGTTTTTTTTTCAGTTTGCAATAAAATTGTGATCCACGAGTTGCTTCAAAATTCAAGCTAATGAAAATTTGCACTAATTAAAATGAAAATAATAATATGTTCATGATTATCATATATGAAATATACTCATACAGATTCCGGTAAAAATTATTACAACTTTATACTTCTGTGTGTAAATTGTTCAAAAACCTAATAAATACCCTAGTAAAAATGATCGTATATTGTCCATACATAAAATATATATTGACAATATATGGACAATATATTGACCAATATATGATTTGATGAAAAATAATATATTGAAATGATAATAAATAATCTATTGATAATGGACAATATATGACCTTTTTTACCAGAGTAGTTTTATCTCAAAATTTAATCTTAATTTTTTGTTTACGTATAATAGGACAGAACCGAGTTCAAAGAAACCAAAAACGAGTTGACAAATTGGTCCGGCTGAGAATTTTTGAGTGTGTAAAATATGCTAGTACCCTCAGTGTTAAAATGTAAATGAAACAATAAAGTGATATCAGTGGTGTCTCCGGCTTGTTTCAGGAGAGTGAGTGAGAGAGAGAGAGATAGATAGAGCGAGGTGCAAGTTAAAATTAGTTGAGCAGCAAATGCCTGGCATTTGTAGTGTCCGTGAGAAGCGGCGTAGCTTCAATGCCCCGTGGCCGATTAATATCCTGACGACGTAACTAATTCTGAAACAATGCGAAGCGCGCGTCCCGCCAAAGCGTGCACGCGAGCGTACACGCCGCGTCTCGGGCAGCCCAATCTTGCTGCGTCTTTATCAGATCGCCCGGGCGCATCTGCGCGAATTTGCAGCGCCACTCGAACCCGGCGGTGTAAGCTCTCGGTCGCGTTATGTTTATATTTCTGTCTTGTCGCCTAGCGAGCTAGGTGTTATTGTTTGTTTTGCTGGTTCGGATTGGCAGAAATTTAACCAACAGATGCTCAAGTCCATTTGATACTCGTTGCATCCCTGATGTTTATGCTAATTTGCATAAACAACTTTGCAATGCACTCGGTCCAGGTCTATGAATTTCATTCATGCTTCAAGTTATAATTTATATTGCAAAGCGATGCAAATGACCTGTTTTCAATTTTATGCACAACCTGTGTACAACATTTCGTTTCGCTCTGTTTTAATGAACAATCCGATTCCGTTTTACATCGATTCGCATTCGAAACTTGCAAACGAAACCGGCGATTGGAATCGTGCCGTTTCTCAAACTCTGGTCGTGTAACAACTAATACGAAAAAAAAAAAAAAAAATGATGTAATATTATGAAATCGAGGGGGAGATCATTTTTATGCGAGCGAGAGATTGAATTAGAGAAACGTTTAAAAAGAAAATCTTTGATCCAATTTGACAAACGTTTGGCGCTCGGTAATGCAATAAAAACTTGGCAATTGCCAAAACGAAGTTATCTATTTATAAAGGCCAAGCCAAACGGGTACTTTGATATTAACTCTCATATTGTATTGCAATTAGAATAAACTTCAGTAATATGCTTGAGTCTGATGTTTCGTAATTATGAAATTTCTGTCGCTAGTTGGGACAAAAATTTAATTAGTCGTGCGAGCGAATGTAGGGCCGTTTAATAAAATGCGCTCAAACTTTTCTACAAGTTATTCAGCATAAAGCCGCGCGATCGAGACGGAACGTAAGCTTTCGCACTTCAAAATCTACTAATAACTGCTACTTTTTTTTCGCATAAAATAGAACAACTTCAGCAACTAAGATTTTACCATTTAATTTTCTGTATGTTTACCCGCACGGACGAAAATATATTTTTTAAATATAAACAAAATATATTCCGGCAATAAGTATAATATTTAATTTATATTTATTTTATGAATTCCATTTTATAAATTTATAAAATATAAATAAAATAGAATTTATTTTGGTGGATATATTTTCATCCAGGGAATTTTTTTTTAATTTTATAAATTTTATGCGGGAATTATTGATGTCAATAATCATGTTATATTTCATTGGAATGTTAATGTTATAAATAATAGTAATGTAAAAATAGAGAGGAAAAGTGAACGATCAAATTTAAGTTATTCTAAGGTCCAAAAAATATAAATCAATATTGTAATATATAGTAAGAGTATCGTATCAACGGTTCGCACTAACGTCACTGAGATTAGCAGAGCTGTATTTTTATTGCTATTGGTATTCTCTTTTTTCATTACCTTTAATTTATTTAG
>JAAMPD010002511.1:0-14527 GCA_025266255.1 Trissolcus basalis
TTAACTATAAATTTACTACTCTATTTTACTTTTCTTTTTTTTTTTTTTTTTTTTTTTTTTTAAAACTAGACCCATGGAAAAAAAATATATGCAGGCGTATATAATATCACGCATAGTATATCCACCATATATGCAGCCATAAATACAACCTATATGAAACATATACGAAATATAATTGGCTGCATATGTGTCATACAAATGCAACATATATGAAATATTAAAAGCATATATGCAGACATTTATGTGGAATATTTGTAAACATATATGTGTGCATATATGTGTGGATGTATAAAATTTTTGGCTGGAGTTAGAAGAAATGGAAAAACAGTTGAAAAAATGTAATACGATCGATGAGTAATAATTGTTGGATTTGAATTAGCGGTTGATTTAAGTTTGTAAATCGGATCTGAGATTATGGATAACGTCAGATGTGCAACTGATGAATATTCCGTGGAACATTAGTTGGCGCAGATGCTCATTATTATATCAGGAATAGAATATATACAGTTGAGAATGCGCGACCTCAATAATCGTAATTAGAAGTTTGAGCATCAAGATATATTCATAGCTTTATGTTCAATTGACTGATCTGCATACAACACGATGTAGAACGAGGGAGAGAGAGAGAGAGCAAGACGCGCGATAAGGTGTGAAAGAGAGGCCAACAGCCCATTTGGTATGATAACAAACTTGGTTATTCGTTGTGGTATGGAATAATTTTCGCATTAAAACGCGCGTGGCGATACGAAAAGTTGGCCTCGTCAAAAGGCTCGCTCTTAATTGCACCAAGTCGTTACAAAAACGCCCGCGCTCAAACCAACTATTCGATCTCGCTTTGATCCCGCTTATTAAATTAAAAACAATTAGCGCGCCTTTCCCCTTCCACGTCATGCACTCACTTCAAGATTTTTGAACCGGTGCGAAGCGCAAAGCGCGCTCAGAAATCGGCTTAGCGCGCACTTTCTCCGACTTCTATTTTTGAGCGTTATAAGATGACTCTGGCATTGTGTCTTTTCCTGCCGCTGATCCTAATCCGACCTCTGCTTCCTTGCCCATCTGCAAAATCCAACATCAAGCTTCATTATTATGTACCGCATCTGCATAACAAGGTCAATCTCATGAAATCTCAAATTAAAACGACCCAAAATCGTCATTTTTTGATGAACCAACCAACCGACCAACCCAGGCAAAAATTTATGCAATTATATATGCAGCCATAAATAAATTTTATTTTCATTTTTTATAAATGTTTTTACGGCTGTATATGTGTTGCATATATATGTTATGAAAAATGGTTGCATGCATGCAAAATATATGGTAACATATATGACATCAGTGCTTCTTCCATACATATATACTGCATATATGGATCATATATTGTCGATATATAAACTATGATATATAAAATATATTATTTCAAGAATCATATATGAAGCATAATACTCAAATAAATGTGATTAATATATTTTCCATATCTTGTCAATCTATTGATAATATATAGACTATATATGGACAATATGTGAACAATATATTAAAAAATGTATGAATAAATGAATATGATCAATATATTGTCCATATATATCATCAATATATTCACGATGTATTGTCAATCTATTTTAAATATATGAACAATATATAATCTTTTTTACTATAGGGATACGTTGCTATTTATGTAGCAATTGTAGCATATATGCAACATATACATTTAAACTCGCATATATATGTTGCATATATGGCAACATTTATTCGACATATATAATGCACGAAACATATATGGTGGCATATATATATTTTCCAAAACATTTATATTTATTTTTGCCTGGGAACCGACAATTTTTTTATATACATACAAATGAGCGGTTTACTTTTTCCACCACGCAACATCATTTTTCGTTTACCTTTTTATTTGAAAAATATCATCTGAAAAATGAGATGACAAGCGAAATTTGTTTTGTAATTTATTATTGTGTGTTTTCTTACGGTAACGATGGAGGGTCTCGGAGCGTCGCTAAAATGTTCGATGACCTCCCAGTTGGATTTCCTCAGCGGCGTGTGAGGGGTTTGTGGCTGCGAGGTCGGGGTCGCTGGAATCGACGATCCACGATCGAGCAACGCCGGTCTGATTATCGCGTCCTTCGCGCTCATGCTCGACAGCCGAAAGCTCGCCCATCGTCGGTTGGTTTTTGCATTCGTGATCATCGTCCTCGTCTCAATCTCGCCCTTATAACAAAATCCAAAATTTAATGTTTAAATTTGCAATCTTACCGTTCGAATTATAAATTACTCTCATCTTGTATACACTGAGTATATAACTATCAAAGCTCTCAGATACACGCTTAAATGCGAGGCAAATAAGAGCTTTTTTATAGCGAGCGGCATTCGAGTTAAAAGCAAACTGAAATTTCATTGTGGTTGTTACTTGTTGTTGCGACTCACTTTTCTTCGGTAACACAATTTTACATACTTTTTTCCCCCTTTAACGTGGGTGACATTCCTTAAGAACTTTCAACATAAACATATACTTTTGGAATTGAAAAAAATTTTTAACGTGTGAAAACTGTTGCGGTGTTTCAATATTTTTATATCCATACTTTTATGCGATTGTAAATATCAATTTCACGTTTATTAGTTTTTTATAAAGAGTGTGTAAGAAAATATAAATCATTAAGTATTCAAAATAAATAACATTTTATCTGATTCATGTCTGATTTTACATGATCAGATAGAACCCTAATAGCACAATATAGATAATATACAAATATTATACAGATAATATATATTGTATATATTATCTATATAATATCTAGATTTTTCTATTGGGGAATTTTATTGAATTAGGTCCGTTCTTAGGTCTAATCAGACCTGATTATATAAAATCAGACATGAATCAGATAAAATTTGACATATTTCGATCTAATCAGGACTACTTCCAGGTCTGGTCAGATCTGGACTTTTTTTTCTCAGAGGACAAAAAGTTATTAAATGATTTATAGAAGTAAAATTTGAAACGAGATAAATAATTTAATTGATGAAATACAAAAAACTCTAATCGTAAGAAAAATTATATCGCTGGCAAAAAGGATCATATATTGTCCATACATAAAATATATATTGAAAATATACTATTTCAAAAAATCACATATTGAGCATAAATTGACAATATATTAATAATATATTAAATGTTTTTGAAAATTGACAATATAATGTCAATATATAATCTATATAAGATCAATATATTAAACAATAGATTATTTCTGGAAAATCATATATTGTTCATATATTGACAATATATATTGATCATATATTTTTGAGTATTTTTCATACATAGACTTTATATTGACAATATATTGGAAATACATTGATGAAATATTGTCAATATATGCTCAGTATATAATTTCTGAAATAATATATTTTCAATATATAATTCTTTAACTAGTGAAAGGAGATAAAAAAAAGTTGAATGCCAGTTGAATATAATTTATCAATTGATTCACATGTATGTTGTAAAATGAAATGATATAATTTTACAACGGTGTGCATTTAAATATCATATACAATGTAGCTGACTGAAAATGTCCGTGGAGATTTTATAAAACGTAGTCATGCACACTACAGATAAGAAAATATTTATAAAGTTACGTTGTCCCATCTGTTACATTAGAATCATATCTCGTTTTATCGTTCTTTTTCATGTTTAATTTATAACATTGATTATAAAACGTCGGACAATTTCATCTACATAGGTTCATGTATGAATAATGCACCGACGAGCAATATAGTCGTAATCCTTTTCTTCCTTGGTTATATTTCTTTAAAATAATATCCCCGAAAAAAAAGTTGAACAAATTCCTGATTCTGTCTTTTTTTGCTCGCATGAAAAAAAGAAAATTTCTACAGTTGAGAATCCAAAGCTGAAATAATGAAACGAGTTTAATCTTGACTCAAAATTTAGTCGTGAAATATTGAGGAAAATCTGTCGAAAAAAAGCCAAAATGGATCGAAATTATTAACAAGTGACATTTGAAACGGAATTTGTCTCAAAACAATAATGAACTGAAAATTGTGCTCTAAAAATACGAAACGAAATTTTGCCCTACTCGGGCGTCAATAATTAATTATCATTTCGGGGCGAAACTTCTTTAAATAAACGTCTAAACTTGATACGTTAGCCAACTTTTGTATTGTTTATTCAGTATTATTGATTTTTTATTACTAAAAGCGATGTTATTTTGATAAGACAGCCCCGCTGATTTTATTTTATTTTGAACACCAATTCAAAACTATTCCAATTATTACATAGTTTTCCAAACAAAATTTTCTTCTTAAACGAGAATATCGCCAGTACGCAACAATTTTCGCAATAGAAATTGGCATTAATTGGATTGAACATTTTTTAATTCATTTTTTGCATTCAATTTTTGAAATCAGTTATTACATTTATTAAATTCAACGAAATGTTTACAATTTCGTGGGTTTTTCATAAACGGACAAATAAAGACTGATGAAAATCGTTTGTTCGTGAGAAGCAGAGTTTGTTAGTTCTGTTGAATTTATATTACGATTTAGTAAACTTTTTCCAATGAAATGACTTTTCAACACTGTAAAGCCATATTATTATAATTATGCATAATCATTATTAGAATTTGAGTTGAAAGTTACATACATACATTTATTATAAAACGAACAAAATAATTTAATTGTAACAAAGTACTAATAAAAAAGTTATTTATTCATAAAAGATATTTTTTCATGATGTAATAACATTGACTGAACTGTTAATGGTAATGTTAAAACCTAACGTTTGTATTTGCCAGTGACCTATTTGGTATTTGAATTCATTTGATACTTTCAGATAATGATACTGAAAATAAAATTTTAAGCATTTAAATAATAATTCTGTCGGTTTTGGTGAAACCAGACAAATGTAATAATCTATAGTTATTATCGGAATATACAGATTTAACGATTGTTATGAATACGTATCATTATAAGGTATTATAAAGTATTAATTTAAAATTATAGTATTCATTTCAACCATTTCAAACTGTGAAGTAAAATGTGATAAAAATAAACAAAAGGATTGAAAACTGTTGAAAATCACACTAACAAAAATTAAAATGTACTTTCTGTATTTATCTTAAGAAGATAAGATGTATATTGAATAATATACATATATTATTACTTAATAACATTTAACATTATATTACTGATACAACACTTTAATTAATTAATTTTATGTAAACAAAAGTTTTTTTCATATTTTTGCTTTTTATTTTCGTCCGTGAGAGCGAAATATATATTTTGTATATTTAAAATATATCTGTATATATTTTACATATAAATCATCCCTAGTAAAAAAGATAATATATTGTCCATACATTATCAATAGATTGATAATATATTATTTTCAGCAAATCATATATTGTTCATATATTAACAATATATTGATGATAGATTGTCAATATATTGATAATATATGGACAATATATCGACCATATATGGACAATATATTGACCTTATATTTCGCATATTTTTCATATATGGACTATGTATTGCCAATATAAAAGCAATTTTAAAATACTATCAATATATGGCCAATGTATGGACAATATATGATCAATATATTGTCCATATATTGTTAATATATTGATAATATATTGTCAATATATGGTCAATATATTGTCAATATATGGTCAATATAGTATTTCTGAAATAATATATTGCTAATATATGTTTTATGTATGGACAATATATGATCCTTTTTACTAGGGATGTATGAATTATATTTATAAAGTAACAATAAATTATATAAATAAAATTTCAAATAAATATAAATTTTGTCAAAAAATATATTATATTTATACAAAAAATATGAAATTCAAATATATTTACACGTATATATTCAAAATATATTTCATATAAATAAAATATAAACCTATATATTCCGTAACTACACTGTTTATATTTTGAATATAAAGCGTGTAAAGTTCTTATATAAATTAAATATAAAATCTTTATATGGTATATATAAAAAATATATTCTTTGCATATATTTTGACATATATTTTTGACCCTGTGGGTATATTCTCCCATCCACATCGAAAATAACTAATTAATCCTTTGACTCTGAAATTAAGCCACCATAACTATATTAATTAAATCGGTTTTATAATAATTTATTGGTACTCGTGGCATAATTGATGTATATTTGATTATTATGCACAGATTCATTATATTATTTGTTCAGTATCATTATCAATAAACAGATCTCCAATTCATGAATAAATTAAAAGCGCCCATTAGGTCAATAAGAGCACCGGGTTTTTTTTTCGTTTTTCATACCTATAAGCGGTGCCTGTAACTGCTCTACTATTTTGTACAAATGACCACGTCGGATCAACAACAACATTTAAATTCACAATTTGAATAATTAGTATTAAATTAAACCAATAAAATGCTGATGCTTATTTCTATATCTATCAGTGTACTAGCAGCATTTAATCTAATCTCTAATGAAACTCATGTTAATGAGACGTTTGTAAATTATGCTAAAATCAATCTTACTATACCAGGATTATATATCGACTTATATATAACTTGATCGTTTTTCTAGAAATTACATGGATGCAGTATCGAATATATAGAAACTATATATAATAGAAAATACTGTGTCAAGAATCATAAAAATGATGAAAATGAACAAATAATTTTATATATAATTTTTTTTATATTCTGAAATTTATATAGAATTTTATATTTTCATCCGTAAGGATAAAATATATTTTGAAATATCCCTGGTAAAAACGATGATATTTTGTTAATATATGACCAATATATTAATAAAATGTTATTTTTAGTACATTATATATTGACAATATATTGATCATATATGTTTGAGTATTTTTCATATATGGACAATATTTTGGCAATATTTTAGCAATTTTCACAAACATTAAATATATTATATACTGAAAATATATTAAGAATATATTATCAATATATTGTCAATATATGTTTGATGTATGGACAATATATGATCCATTTGACTAGGGATATTTTTCTTGGTGTGTGTATATGTAGGGGACAAAATGATGCGGTTTGACTTATAAAATAGTTGTATATAGGCGATGCCACAACTGATACCTAGATCAATTTCGGATGTCCATTCATTAACACTCGAGTTTAACGGATTAATCGGCGGCTACTTTATTCGGTGGATATCATATTGTCTATTAGGTATTCCTTTGAATGTGTCCAAGCGCCTGTCAAACGCAATTTCAATCGTCGATCCTTGATCTACGTGTTTTCCAAATTGGTCTTTCGAAATAAAATTGCATTTATTGCGAAATGCCAGAAAACATTTTGTTTTCATTCCCAAAGCTAAATCAGCTAAGCGGAAACTTCATTCTTTTTGCGTCTGACGCATATCGAGCTCCACCACTATTGGAGCATAAAAACTCACGCAACCGCTTTTTTTTACTATTTTTTCGTTTCTTCCTTTCTTTTTATTTTTTTTTCAGATCATTTTTAACAAAAATTTCTTTTTATCACTGAAAAATAACGATTCGACGAAAAAATCGCACAAAAATGTTTTTTTTTGTCACTGCAAACGTGTAATCAAGTATTTCGACAGTTTTGTTTTTTATCGTTCCACGGCTTTTTAATGAACATACTGAATAATTAAATAGCATTACAACATTCCTGTCAGTACAAAGAACATTTAATAAAATATTATGCAATATTATTATTACATCTAATGTCTTTTGGAATCATATTTTCAGAATATTAATTTAGGTTTTTCACATTTTATAAATATTCTTGAAATGCATGTTCTTGACATAATATTTTTGCATATTTGTTTATATTTTCTGCTACAGGGTATATATCAAAAAATCCGTGCATCTTTATTCGTTCACCATTTTGTAGGATCCAATACAATTTTTTTCCTCTGGTGACTTTTCATCATTTTTAATAGTTTACTTTAGATACATGATTTTGTTACGCATTCCTGGTGTAAGTCAAATAATCATTTTAAATGTTTCATAATTGGTGCCTCAATTATGCCAAAATATCATTCATATTTTGCTTAATTTCATCGGACAAAATTTCATATTACAAATTATATTTTACATATACTTCCTATATTGAAAATATATTCAATTATTCTACATATAAGTATTTTACAAATTATTATTTACAAAGTGGCAATAAATTAGATAAATAAAATATAAAGTAAATGTTATCGAAAAAACATATTTTATTTATACATAAAAAATATCAAATTAAAAAATATTTATAAAAATATATTTTCTATATATGAAATTCCTTATATATTTCTGGCTATATGAGTTATATATTATATATTTTCATAGGTTTCATTATATACATTTATACAAAGTGACAATATAGATAATATTCATCATATATTTTTAATGACTATGAATTGTTTTCATAATTAAAGCATTAGTTATGAAAAATTAAAAACAATCAAGGTTAACGTACCTAATATGGTTATAATGTACTTATTTGTGTTATTTTTGGTTGAAATATATTTTGAATTTATTTTGAAATTGGAGGCTGTGCAAAACATTTTATTGAAATTAATGGAAATCTAACACTTAATCTTCGAGCATTTCAAATGATTTAATAATTATCCAAAATAAGAATCAATTTTATAAAAAACTCAACACAAATAGGTACACTATAACCGTATTAAGTACATTTACATCTCATTTGACTTTAACCAGGATAAAATTATTTTTTATATATTGACAAATTATTGAAAATCAAACTTTCATCTTACTAGAAAAAAAAAAACATCGAACTGTCAAATTGATGGTTTTACAAATCACCAGTTTACTTATTACAGTACGAAAACGTGTCGTATATTTACCTGATGACTTCTTCGACTACCACGCTGACTCCAACGCCGAGTCCAATCACGTTTCGGAAGGTCACTGAATGTATCCATTTTGTGATTTGTCATTTACTGCTCAAATAACTTTTTTTGCCCTATCGGGCTCCAGCCAACGCCAATGCTACTTCATTTTTCTGTAAAAAAAAAACATCATTTACATGTATCAGCACTGCATTAATTTTTTTACATCCTAAAATAAAAACGAAATATCCGATCACATATCAATATTGAAGAAAACTTTTTGCGACATTTCTGTTTCCTTGAACATGTACGTCTCATTGAGTTTGCTACCAATGCTCCCTATCAAGTTCAATAAAGGTTATGTCCAAGTTGGACTACTGCTCGCCAATATCGTTATTGCCTGCGAACGGAAATTGAACGTCACGCAGAAAAATCAGATTTACTATTTAGATGTTGTGACGATAATAATTCAGTCCGAATCTCAGAGTCTGTCCGGATCTCATATTTGCAGACGTTATCGTACTTTTGACAATGCTGCTTCAGATATTCCAAACGTACGTTTATTTGTAAGGATATGTTTACATCCTCATATACAAAGCTACATAAAGGATAAGGATCAAAGTGTATATTTACAAACAGGTGTATACATTTATATGAACTATATTCTAAACACTTTTTATATGACGGTTTACCGAGAAAAATGTGGTACTATATTTTTGGTGCAAAGTTAGGAGAGCTAAATTGGATCAGAAAATGTTGTTCCAAATTTGCACGGATTCAGTGCCATTTCGGCAACGTGTCGGTGCAACTGACAACCCTATCTCCCATAGAAAAACATAGACACATGCAATAGGCACATTGACGAAATAGCTCTGCTTGTACTAAATCAGTATATAGCGGTTCTGTATTAGTAGATATTTTCTCGTTGTTTTGAAATGAAAAACTCGCTGTGAATCCTACATTACGGACTTGGAAAATATTTTCCTCTTAATATTAGTCAACTTTTCAATGACCTAAAAATCGTGTACTTAGACTGAGTAACCGATATCGTATAACTTGGATCGTCATTTTTTTTATATTTTTTGAATCAATAAGGTTTGGAAATCATAAAATGTGTTCTAGCTCACAGGAAGAACTTGGTATTGAAAATCAGAAATTTATTATTATAAAAAAAATAATCCACTAATGATTACATCAAACTCATTTTTCAACAAATTTTGATCTATTGAAACTTTGGTTCATTTTTCTACACTGAAAAATTGATGTCTTAGAACTTGGATAAAAATATGGCACGTTGAATTTTTTATTAAAAATCTTGATATTTTATTGTGCACACGTGTTCACTGACTAATAATAATTTATAAAATCAATTTATAAATAGTACAACTCAAATAGTAGTTTTTACTATTTGTATCGTAAGTTACAAGATGGATTTTAATTTTGGTCGAAGATCATCAAAAAATCGTCGGGTTACATTGAATTGAATACAAAAGCAATCATTAATAATTAAATGTAACAATTTTATTAGCTTTTCATATTCTGAGTATTTTGCAGTTTTTGTTAAGATCAAACATATTTTAATTGACGAATCCAACGATTTTTTGTTACTTTGCAATTCATTCAAAACTTAAGTTTTGATGAACGAATTGCGAAATTTAATAACGAATTATTTAATGAAGAATTTAATAACGAAATCACGAATTTTGAAATTTAATAATGTATAATAGTCGTTTAGCTGCATATCAGATATTTGATCAGAAAGAAAATTTTAATTCCCTTAAACGATATTGCTTATAACAAAAGTGTCATGCTCGATCACATCATGTGCACATTTCAAGTTTCCAATTTTACAAAATGATTCATGAAATAATACATTGTAAAAAATTACTATCTAGATTTTCTTAGTATAATTACATCGTATCTATTTTTACTATTTCATATTGTAAAGAGCCACAATATATCTTATTGTATCCACTACAAATATTGGTTTCTCATGATAGTTTAGTTTGAACTCAAGTATATTTTACAATCACTACTTTCTAAACAAAATCTTTCTTCATTTCAATATTTTATTCTCTTATCTTTGATTTCTTCGATTTTTGGTTGAAATTGAACCAAATTATTATTTAACATAAAAAATACATCTAAATTGGCTTACTTCTATGTTATGGACAGATTCAGTTAGACTAAATCATGTATAACCAGACATGGAAATTTTCAATCAGATCTACTCATTTTTCAGATCTGATCAAACCTGAAAATAGACCTAATTTGACAAAACTTTGTCTGATCATATAAAATCAGACATGAATCAGATAAAATTTTACATATTTAGATCTAATCAGGTCTATTTCCAGGTCTGATCAGACCTGGACTTTTTTTACCGGGATTTTGAAACAATTGAAAAAAAATATGAAAAATTATTAAAATTGCTTAAAAATAATTGAAAACGATCAAAAATAATTGAATCGCTTAATTTTTTTGAATGATTTTTAATTGGTCTTTTGTTGCAGGGTTCAAAAATGTTTAAAAATATATAAAATGAAAATAAATTAAAAAATCCACTATTCAAACAAATTATGTCGTCAACCAATTCATGATTTAAATTTTTTGCAACGTAAGAATGGCGAGTTATCTATTATTCTTATATAAGCCACTAAATTTATTCTAAGTTTGTAAGAAGCAACAAATATGACGGTTCTAAAAAAAACTTTTTTCATATGACCTTTTCAATTTTTTACAAAACTTCGTATTTCTCTGTATAAAATTTCTATTCTGATAAAAAATTTATTTCAATTCCACAGATATCCGTCGTACGATACGGTAATTCGATTGCCCGAAAACAAGGTGGTGTATAGGATACGAAATCGCGTTGTTCGACACTAAAGATATATATGGGAAAATGGAACTTTGGTTTCAAGGACTTTAAATTGACTTATTTGGTTACATACTTTTTTTTCTCAACATCATCAAAATTGATTCTTTCATTACATTTCTCTATATATAAATCTAAAAACACGTTTGTTTGTTCCGTCATAAGTCAACAAACGAAATCAATTTTTTTCACATCAACCTGACTCTTATGAGCGACGGAAGTAACATAGTCCATATACGAATTAAAATCCCGAGCTTTTATCAAAAATGTACAAAAACTTGATTTGATGTTAAAGCTTATTTTTTTAACGTCGATTAATTGCAAAAACCACTCAATCGTCCAAAATTCTTTTCACGGATGTATTTCTTTATTCATCAGGAAGTAACGTGAGCTATATAACTTTCAACTGAAAAACGATTTTGTTTGATATAAAAATTTAAAAACTCGATTTGATATTGAAAACTTTTGCGGGATATTTTATTTCTACACAGATTTTATATTTATCTTTTTGTTACTCGTACGAAGATGCTTCGAAATTATATCAAATACCAATGTTTAAATTCTCATAAATAATTAACTAATTGTTAATCCTTTCCAAATAATTTTCAGAACATTTTTCAAAGGATGTTTCAAATTATTCGACGAAAAATTTTGTATGTCGTAATTTAATAGTTGTAAAGCAAGATTTTCTTTTAATGATTAGAGAAATACAACTGAAAAAAAAATATTACTTGGTCAAGTAGTTTTTGAGAACAATCAGTGCAAATAAATAATAATGAATAAAGTAATAAAAAAGTTATTATTTATTTCAAGGTTGTTCTGGCGACAAAATAAAAAAATAGAGATGTAGATAAAATTGTAAACAATAAAATTGACCTTTTAGCTATTATTTTCAAGTTTGCAGTATATGAATATGATTGAGCATCTGAAAATGGAGACATTTATTTTACAAATTGGCATAAAATATAGATATAGATGGGGTCAAGTGGAATAAAAGTGACATTTCGGAGCAATTGTGACACTTCAAACAACTTTATCGACTCTCAAAATTCATATGTTTTTAATTAAAATTTTGAATCACTGTTACTAAATGAAATCGTAGATAAAAAAACTTATCGAAAAATAGAGGCTTTAATGAAAATTTTCAAATCTTTCTTTTTACCGCACGTGCCAATTTTACCAATGTTGACTTAATACGAACTATGTACTTTTTTTTCTTTTTTTTTTCACAAAATCATAATTGAACATTTGAAATCACAACCGACAAAACTTTTACAAACTTATTATTAAAATTATAATATTAAAAAAGACTCTTCAAATTTTAATTTTCTGAGAGGTAAGTACTTTCATGCAACTTGCATGAAATTCTAAAATTTCTACCACTCGATTATTCAGATTAATTAAATTAATTAAATTCAAAAATAATAAACTGTATGAATTCCAAACATTTGCAAATCATAATTATTGTCAAAATTATTTTTTTGGTGTCTTTTTTAATCCACCCCATTATATTCTCTGTTGAATATTACGGACCAAAAATTAATTATTCAGATCAACATAAAATAACCGAATATTCCAATTAGAATATACGAAAATGAATTTCACATTAGAACGTTTACTCAGAGGCAAATTTAAAAGATCTTATTCCAGGGAAACTGTCTGTCACAAAAAATAATTAGATTTTCCAGGTACTGTTATGTTTGATTTGTTTTCAAACAAAAAAACTCGTAATATGACAAAATCAGAACACTCAATTTTCGTATAACGCAATTGTTGAATCAAGTTGCAGTGAAATTCGAGTTCCACAAATTTACTTTAGTGCAAGGAACTCATTACATGCGTACATATAACATTATTGCTGTGTTCTATTACGAAGGTATGTGAAATACCATATATATACTCTGAAAATTTTTTCGGTTACATTTAACGCAATGATTTAGCAAAAAATTAAATAATAAATAATAATAATATAACAAACATTTAAAAATTTATATAATATATAATAATATATAAAAATAATTATAATTAGTAATAATATATAACATAATAAAATATTTAAAAATATTTATAATATACAAATTATCAATTTATAATATAATATATAATATAAAAAATATATCGCAATATATATGATATGTAAAAATAATAAAGTAATAATATATAATAGTATAAAATAATAGTTGAAAAAGGGGGGAGGGTCATCTGTAACACAGAGCACATATCAATGAAGAGTTTTTACATTAGTATAATTTAGCTTAAAGTTATTCTGGTTAAGTTAAAACCGAAATTTACCGATAAAATCGTCACAAATAAATATGGCTACCAACAAATTTTCTATCGAAGAAAATCTATTAGATGTACCAATGATAGAATTTTGTATATGTATTTATAGAAATGTATGCTTTGAAATTTTGTTTGTATGAAATGACTTTGTTGGTTTCTCTATGGTCTTTGTCCAAGTTTCTATGTGAATTTATTAATTCTCTAAAAAATTTTTTACCAAGGTTGCACAAAGTAGAATATGAAATATTTTCCAGTGATTGAATGGGCGATTTGTGAATAGCATGTACCACCACCGTGACAGAATGATTTCTAAAACCTGAGATATGTGATTAAATCGGTTATAATTGCGGACTTGGCCTTTACCGACTTCAATGTACGATCAAGTCAACAATAATTACTAACTCGATTAATCGAATGTATACGTGACATGTCGGTAAACAATTCTAGCATTAACCTAGTTTAATGAATGCTGGTCCCTCCCCCCTTAATTG
>JAAMPD010002512.1:0-14529 GCA_025266255.1 Trissolcus basalis
TCATAAATACTAGACATGTTTATCTGAATCATAATGCAATAGAAAATGTGTTATTGACAAATGTTCATTAAATAAATTGAAATGTTCGTTTTTACCCCACTGTTCATTTTTGCCCCACTTCACCCTATGTATAAAATATATTAATTAGTGATGGTACTTCAAATTATTAAAAAATCCAATATTTAAACGAATCATGGTATCCTTAGCTTTTTGAATTTTCAGAATGGAGTATTTTTGTTTTGCCTTCTAAGCAACCCAATTCGTTAATAAGTAATCAACATGTATTCAATACATCTTTCAATACCATTTTTAAATAACTTTTAATTGAAATTTAAAAAAAACTTTTTTTTTTGAGTCAAAATTTATTTAAAAATTGAAATATTTTTACTTTTATTTGTCACAAATAACTTGGCAGAAATTTCACGAATTTCAATTCGAGATATCTAATTATTGTAACAATTTATATCGTTATACATCAATTTGTTTACTTTTTAAATTAACGATCTCAGTTTAGAGATGAATTCAGAGGTGTTAGAGGTGTTTTCAAAACATTTGGCTATAGACGTGTTTGCATTAGTAGATGCATAATTGAAAATTACAAAAATATCTGACCGCTTTACACAGTTGCATCTTAATAAAATATTTTTTGATAGGTTATTCTTGTCCGTGTGAAAGATGCTCATTTTTTACATTTTTTTCAGAATGTTTTTTCTTAAAATTTTTTCTTTGTATGAAATTTTTTACATTCATTCATTTTACATTCATTCATTTTACAAGCATTCATCACTATTTTAATCGTCGTAGTACTGAGGAGCTTGCCTTATCCATCATTGTCGGTGTATTTCTCTAGCCTCCGTTGTACGTAGAATGTGATCACGATGCAAATTTGTCTAAGGTCCATCAGAAGCATTCTGTGCAATATGTATCTCCGCTGTTGGAGATGGGCAATCTGAAATGAAATGTTTGTCTAAACACGACTGATATACTGCTGCCAGAAATCAACTCCTTGTACATTCGTAGATAAGAAAGTGTCGAACAATTCGCCTGTGTTTGAAATTGAAATTGAGTCCTCTCTCAGGGTACCAATGCTCGAGAGCAGTATAAACAATTTTGATAGCGACGTTTAGAATTGATATTCACAACCTGAGTTATGATTTCAATCAGAATTAAAAGTCAAACTTTATATTCGTCTAGTGTGCCCTTTTTTTTCATTCGAATCGATGGCTTTTCTGAAAGTAAAGCAAACAATAAAAATCACTAACATAAGAAGTACAGAGCAATGCTCTAAAGTGTAGGAAATGTGTCGACTTGTCGAATGTATATTTGAAACCTTATCGACTGTTAACTTGCAGTCGCGTCACGAAATGGCATTACATTTCAGTATCGGATGTATACCTTATTATCTTAAATCCCTGGTGTGAAACTAACAAATAATACAGTCTTTGCCCGTTTCCAATTAACATTTTGACCGATACATTTCAGACAATAAAAATTTCTTATTTAGTTGAAAAAAAGAAGTCATTTTGAATATCATTATTTGAACGAGACCTTTGATCAGTTTTTTATGAAAATTATCAAAGGAAGAATGAATACATTTTTGGTGCAAATTCAAGCTTATTTTGTTAAAAGCAGAAAAAATGATCGTTGGAGAATTCTCGTTGCTTATTCGCTAGGGCCTAATTTTGTTTGAGTGCGTACTTCAAATGTTTCGTTCAACTCCTTGAACGTAATATGAAATTTCCGAAATGTTATAACCGTATTACCCATTCGTCTAATAACCTGTCAAGTGAAACTCATCTCGCTTGGAAAGTCAAAAACAACTTATTTTCAGTTCAGATTGAAAAAAAAATATAAAGTGAACTTCTAATTTCGTTCGCAAATATCAGTGCGCCACCAAAACATGTTGTAAGTTTTGTAATACCAGAAACCAGCAGATTATTCAAAATGTTTCATAAAGGAGATTAAAGCTTGTTGTTATAAGTAGTAACGTCGCTGTAATGAATTTTTAATTACATCCGCCCGGAGCTCAAACCAGTTTACAGTCTATGCAATGCTGTAGTTCACCGTTTAATTTGATGAGCTGCGAGAGTGCAGCAGTTTCCAAAATTAGAAAAAAAACTTCTTTTCTGTTTTGTGAAATTAAATTTGTTGCAACTCGTGAACAATTCGACGAAAAATGAATCAAAAAAGTCACAGTTAACCACTGTAAAAATTGTTCGTCCTTTAATTCACAAACATCCAGGTACGAGTCATTCCGAGCAATTTCAATCAAATCTGCTTAGTCGACTAGTTTTATTAAATATCAATTTGATATCAAATTGAATTTTCAATAATAAAATTGATTACTGACAACAAATCGAATTTGTGTGAACAAGTTTTTGTTTTAATCTTCTGACAAATTTGAATGTTTCCTTTGAGCTTTAGTTGTATCAGAAATTGTTCTCGTCGTTGCAAATCTTACCAAAAATTTGCTCTACAATTTAAGAAACTGTGTAACATTCCAAAATGACAAAAACTTAATCTTGTTTTAATTTTATTAGAGATACTGTGTAACATCTAAAACAACGGTGTATTTGATTAAATTTTCTGATAATTTATTAACAAAACTGCGAACAATTTCTATAATTAAATTCGTTTTTCAAAATTGTTTTATAATCAAATATAATTTTAAAACAACATACACAATTAAATTCTTCGAATGAAATTGTAGGTATACGAAGGAAAATTATGATTCCGCGAACTTCAAAGAATTTGAGAAAATTGGATATTTTAAATGTTATTGCAAAATGAAAAAGTTCACATTTAATTTTTTCCTATATTCAACAGCATTTCATCATGTATACTATATAAGAGGTATTGTTACGACTATAATCATTCGACATCACACAAAATACGACTAAAATCAAGCAATTTATAAAATTCATTTAAACAGTCGTAAAACCAGAAAAAATTCAGTCTGTCAATTAAATTTTTTATTATTACTTTTTAGACTGTGTGGAGAAGAATGATGTTATTAATTTTACTGTGTATTTTTACCAAACTCTATGATACGAATTGATGAAAATAGTTTAAATTATTTAATAAAATTTTATTGAGGAGTTTTTAAATATTGGCAAATTCAAATTACATTTTATACTTTTGTAACTTAGTAACACAAATGTGTGCTTTTTCAAGCGTTTCCGAGTTCGAAATTTCGTACAGGACAATTTTTTCAAATATCTATCTATTAAATTAAATTTTATACGGAATTTTAGAACAATATATCGAAAATCATTTTTGACGAAACAAATGAAAAGTTTTTACATAAACGGGAAATAGCATTCTAAGAAATATATAACAATCAACACAATTGTTTCAAAGTTTTTAAGCGCCTAAATTTATATGGTAAAAACTTCGTAATAATGTGATCTAAAAATAATTTTTTTGAATAATCAAATCATTATTTCTGAGTATTCTAAATTTAAACGCCAATAGCCGTTTCTAGAAATAAAGTAAGTTAATTTTTAACATCTATTGGAAGAGATTTTTCGTACAGTACGTTGAAATAGAATAAAAAGTACATATAAACCGGGATTGCGAAAAAAGATGTAATCAATAAAATTGTCGTCTTTTGTTATGGCAGAGAAATAAGTAGCTTTTGTTTGTATTCGAGCAAGGTTAATCGCAGAGATTGAGTTCTTGGCATTTTTGTTTGAAGCACTAGTCGAGCGGGTCGCAATTGAACGTCGGTGAGACAAAGAAGCGGAGAACATCCTAGCGCAGACTCAGGCAAAAGAGAAAGGATGACGGCAAATAAATAAGTCACATTCGCGATAACGATAGTGCCGACAATCGAAATGCCGAACTACTGTGGGCGCCATTGAGGATAACGTAAAGCCGGACTTAACAAAAGTTTCGCGCTAGGCGCAAATCCGACCATCCGCTATTTCAATCGCAAATCGGCAAACTCGAGACAGATAATGCCCAGGACTTTCAGATATTTTAGGACAGATGGTATTATCTTCCGCGTTCGATCGTTACGTCACCTTCTTACGCATGTTTATTCTTATTTTAGAACCAAAAAAATATGTTTTTGAAATAAAATAGCAACTTCGAACAATCTCTTCAAGATATGAAAACGAAGTTTCTCAAAATTTTCAAAATCAATGTTTGAATAAAACATTTTCATTTTGAACTTGATTAACTTGACTCAATTATGTTAACAAAACCTGCTGACGTTGACAGAATTATACAATTATGCTAATAAACTGATGAAGTTTCATAATGCAAAAGACGCGGTTTAATACTTGGTATAAACAAATTAAACACGCAAACTGGAGCTTACTGCTGTGCGAATAATTTTACCCAACTTTAATCGGCAATCGATGCTGACCTTTGAAACAAATTAGATTTTGTCTTTGGAGGGCAAAAAAAATGCAGGGACTTTTATTGCAAAGTAATAAATGCAATTAGAAAGTTACAATTTTGAAGAAAAGGTAATGGCACTTTCGCAAAATTAAAATGCTCTTCCGATTAAGCCGCTTCGCGTATTGGAAGGCCGGCAACTGTGGTCGGTCGGGGATCAGTCGATAACTCCAGGAGATTACGTTACATACAAGATTAATAAAGGTCGCGCAAAAACATAAATGCAGAAAGTTAAAAGGATTGCGTTGAATTTCATGAACTTTGGCTCGCTGGTTTAAGCCAGATCGTAAAATATCCGATTTTATCTTTTGCAACGGTTTTTGTAATTTTTGATTTTCCCGAAAATTCGTTTTTTGTCTTAAAAACAAAATGGTTTTACAGCCAGTTTCTTTCATGTTTCTCTTCCATTTATGTGTTCGTCAATTTATTGCTCTTTTTTTTTTGCCGTGCACAAATCAATATGTACGATGA
This sequence comes from Trissolcus basalis, assembly GCA_025266255.1. Classification (NCBI taxonomy): domain Eukaryota; kingdom Metazoa; phylum Arthropoda; class Insecta; order Hymenoptera; family Scelionidae; genus Trissolcus; species Trissolcus basalis. Next base: position 4,876 of record JAAMPD010002512.1, read on the forward strand.
AACTTGGAATATTAGGAAAATTGTTGGAAAATGTTTTGTTTCCGAAATTCAAAGCCTGAAAGAGACAGAGAGAAAGAATAAGAGATGATTGCAATTCATCAAGCGAAAACAAAATGGCAATTGATTTTTTACAATCGCGCACGATGTTGTCATTACATTAACGGGAGTTTTCATGAGAGTACGGGCGGAAAAAAACCACATATAAAATTTTCAGTATAACGTTTTGAATGCCGCCACAAACGGCAGTTTTGTCATTATAGCGAGAAATCGGAGTTATGAGTCGGTCATAGGCGTTCTTGTACTTGTCCAGCTTTGTGCGCGCTTTCCGCCTCTGTTTGTCCGTTTCAACCCCGTTCTCACTCGATGCACTAATGCCGGGGCTGCATTTGTTGATTACAGTAATTTGAATGCTCGCTCTCGTCGCGCATTATGAGCGCCGCTTCGAATTGTTTTAATACTTTTTCACTTTTCGTTTTATTTTGCCCTCTCTCGCAATGCAAACGAACTACGCTTTCACTTCGATGAAAAAGTGAAACGTTGCGCCCGAGAGCATAAGTCCCGCCGCTGTTTTACGTTTCGTAATTAGCTCGCCAAGCATTCAAAAAACAAATCGTATCATCGCGCTATGCAAAAACTGATTAATCATTCCGACGTGATATCACGCCGAATCGGTTATTTCCATTTATACTGCTATGCTGGAAAACAAAAATCCGAGGATTTTTTTGTGTGTTAAATAACCAAAAACAGGATAACACAGATGTTAAATTTAATCTGCAACAATGCCCTAAATTTATTTTTTTACTAAATATTGCAAACAATAACGATCTATTGCAGAAAAAGTTAAATGAAAAACTCTGCTTTTATTTTTTCTATTGTTTACACAGTTTAGGATATATTGAAGCAAATGTACTCTTTTTGATGAAATTTTAAACATTTTAGAAAAAAAAAATCAGTTTATGTTTTTCAATTAGTTTTACTAATAATTATGTTGTAATTAAATTTTTTATCAACTGAATGTATTTTTGTAATATTTTAACAACATTTGATATAACAGAAAAAGAAATTTATAAGAACCATTTCTTTGTTCCATTTTCCGACAAAATTTTATATTTTTCCTTCGAAGTTATAGGTTTATCAAAAATTCTTACTGTAATTTCATAATATAAACAATTACTTTTGTTCTAATTTAACTTGAAATACTATAATATTTTAAAATGACATTGTATCTCATGTAAGGATGTTACATTGGATTATTTTCTACTAATTCATTAACAAGAATAATGTATACAAATATCTAAATAAATTAGAGTCGTTTCTTATTAACATTCTTCTGCACAATCAAGGATATTTTTAAACAACAAATTCAATTGTACTTCTCCTAATGAAATTTTCAACATTTCGAAAAAAATTAATCCCATCATAAATTCCAGCAAATTTGAGAAAATTGAATTTTGTAAACGTTATTTTATAATGAAAAAATGCAAGTAGACATTTTTATTTCATCAGTGACGTTGAACAAGATTATCAAATTGTACCTGAAATTCGACAATTTTTAAAATTAATTTATAAATTAAAAAATACGAAAAAAATTGTAACCATCCAAAAACATTAGGGCATAACTCTCTTCGGGGGAAGTACATGAAGACATGGGTATGGAGATATTTATCTTCTTATGTTAAAAAATGGAGCAGTATAAAAATGTGTGAATATTTATAATGTCCGGTGAGGGAGGGGGCGATTGTTTTCCTTATTTTATTTAACAAAAAAGAGAGCAATATGAATCGGAATGACCCCCAGCGGTAAACATATCCATGTCAATTAATTATTTATTGTTATTATTATTTATGTATTATCATCTCAATACAATAATACTTTTACACATTTAAAACGTTACACACACGAAACATGGAATGACCTCCAGCGGTAAGACATATCCATGTCAAAAACGTTATAAACTCAGATTCACAATAATTATTTAAGCGCTTATTTCTAATACAAAAAAATCTTTTGTGAATTTGAAACAATGCGTTTAATTGTCAAAAATGTAAGAAAAACCCCGGTTTCCTAGAACCGACAATCATATCATCGCGCGGTGCACAAAAAATGATTAATTATTCAGACGAGATATCACGCCGAATCGCTTATTTCCATTTATTCAGCAGATCAAAAAAATACAAAAATCCTACCTCTTTGTGTCTAAATAACGAAAAAAAAAGGATAACCCAGATGTTGAATTTAATCCGTATCAGTGCCCTAGATATTTATTAACTAAATATTGCACAAGCGATTACCGTTGCCTGTTTTTAATTAAAAGCTTCGAGTCAAGTTAAATAAACTCAGCAGGGATTTGCCGCCGTGAAAACATTTTAGTTCGATACACTGTTCGCTTTTTTATCGTTACTCTTGGGTACTTTGCTTATGCCGTATGCTCTTTGTTCTCTGTTTTTGCCTAACGACCGAATGAAAAGGACGAAAGAAGGAGGTGTGCTGATCGCTCTCGGCACCCCCCCTCCTTTTTTTCGCCGCAATGAATAACACGCGCCCTGACATTTCCATCGTCAACCGTTTTATTACGAAATTCAAATTGCAGCGCGCGCCCATGCATTGTCTGGCTTCCATCAAAAAATCTTCGAGTGCTTCGGTCAATTGTTTTTTCAATCACTCTTGTCAGGTTCGAACAGTGACGTTCCGAAAGAGAGGGTCGTCATGTAAATTTGCTCCATGTAAATTTTCATTTTGAAATATCAATTTGTCTCCATGTCGCGCATCCTGGAATTCATTTTTTTTTCAATGTTTCTCCATTTGATTGCGGGCGTTGAAAAAAAAAAAATTCTCTTCGTTTGACAATTTTCATTGAGTTTATTGCACGGAGGTTAAATTAACATGTGCAACATAAGCTTACGTGTGTAATTTGGCTGAAGCTCGGCACAGTTCACAGATATGGAATTAAATCCATTATGTGCTTTATTGAATCAAATCGCAGGTCAATAAACTAAGCTGATGAAGCGGCGCTAGATTTCCTTTACCCTTTTAGAATCACGTAGGATCGTCTTACTCGCACAGGGTAATCGTGACCTTTGGTACTTTGCTTTGTCACGCCCAAGAGAACGGTTCATCCTAGATCGTTAAATAACACGAAAATTAGAAGCGAGGTTTCAGTTCGGCTTCTCGCTAATTAATATTTGTTAACGGGGTTTAATCTTCGCAGCAAAATAAATCGAGCAAAATGTTGCACTGAAAATAATAGTTTTTAACTGACAATTTCAAGTTTCACGTTACAGTTTCAATATTTTACAACTATTTACAAAATTAAAACTCGATACTCTCACATTATAATCACTCAAATGAATGAGGTCGTTTAAAATGATTTTTCAAATCGAACAAAAAATTGTTCATCATTTATTTAATTCTAAAAATTGTTGTTCAAACATTTTTTTGATTAAGAGTGAATTTGATCTTTTTTTTTTGGTATTAATATTTTTGAGTTCGTTCGAATGGAGTTACTGAAGGAAAGAAAGAAAGTCAGAAAATTGACTCCACGTGAAAAAGTAATGACAGTAAAAAGATGAGGAACGATAAAGAATGGCGATCCAATTTGTAAAAGGCGGTAAAGAAATCAGAGAAATGATGTTGGCGAGTGCAAGCACGTAAGGGAATATTTAATAAATGCTTGCAATGTTGGGGAATATCGTAAGCGGTCACCGGTGGCGGGACAAAGAGAGCAGATCAATATGAGCCTCTAGGGATCAGTTAAGGCTGCACCGAACGCGCCGTCTGACTGTAAATATGTCCGTACTACTGCAACATGCGACGTTACTTTAAGGAGCCGCGTATAACGTACAATACGTACGGGACATAAGATATGGATGCTCCAACTCGGCCGGACTTAATAGATCCCCGGGATAAAATTGCGCCCGAAATATAATCCGTCATGTCGACGCGGAACACATCGGTTCATTGGTCGAAACGTTCGTTACGACAACTCGGACTTAACCGAATAAAATATCTCTTCATCTAAAACAGATGATCCGATAATTGATCGGGCAAACAAGCAGGCATAAGAAAAATTTACGACCTATTTTGGTTTATACGTCGGCTTTTTATTGCCCATGCGGATTTGGCAGTTTATTTATCGGGTCAGGCCAGAATGTTTGAATATTCACATTTCATTGGCGCGCGCACGAGCTCATTTTAATCCAAAATTAATTCAAGATATTCTTTTAGCATTCACCTGTGCGAAATGAACGTTTCGCTAAAATTATACGCTCAGAGTGCGAGCATAAACAATCAAAGGATTATCTATTCAGTGCTAGGGATTCTCATATTTCGCATTGTAAATCTTAATAAAAGTAACGCTAATTAACGGAATATCAACAGTTCTGAATAATAAATAGCGGATTGAGAGTTCTCGACGTACAATCGATTTACAAACAAACTCAGCAGACCGACGAATTAAATGCATATTGCTCAACAGCACCTGATTGCCATACATTATTGATCCTGACAATCGTATCTGGTCCTCTTCACTCCTTTTAAGTGATTCGCAAATTCAAAATTAATTTATCCGTACGAAATCACTTATAGTTCGGTTAGGCGCCCACTATCCAGAATTTAACCCGATTACCAACCAGTTACCCCAAAAATTGAATCCTTTTTTACCCCTCTTAATTTTCCAATAACTTTTCCAATCATAGTGTTGTTGACTCTTGCTATTTTTTTTTTCAAAGTTAATTTTTTTCCCGCTACCGCAACTTTTTTTTTTATTACCTCCAACCGCTCTTTCATGTTGCTAAAATGCGCTTGAATGGCGATAAAATTCCGGGAACAAATATTTATTCGAAAAGAAGCGGACAAAACTTTTCTCGTTGATTTATTAGCCGCAGCAGATAAATTGTTAAACATTCCTCATAAATTGTTAACAACTAGAGACATTAAAAGAGACATTTCTGCGGGGGAGAGACAAGCCATTTTTCGCCACGGTTGTCATCGCGAGGTCGGCGCGAGGGTTTCGACAGTGGTAGTCCCTGCCAGTGAAACAAAATGTTTCTTCATAGTTTGAGTGGTATAGTCAGTCATGAATCCGGCAGGGGTTGAGCAGATACGAACAGGTTGCGCGTAAACTATAAAACATATTCCACGTTGTTCGCGTGACACGTGCATCTACTCTCGCTCAGTCCGGCGTGCATAGAATGTAAGCAATAACGCGTCTTGCCAACCACATTGTCCTGAATCAGCCCTCTTTATGCATCATGATGATGTATGCGCCGTTAAATGTGAACGTATCGTCCATCAAATTACTTTCGGTTAATTTTGCACGATGATACGTTTCTTCATTAAACTGTAACTATTAATTTTCTCACGGTAATTAAATCAATCTTGTATTTTCACGAGCTGTAAATGCATCATAACTCATACACTTTTTCGACTTTTCATTATTATTGTTATTTATAAAGATATATTTATAAATGATACCATCAGAAAGACTTGTTAAAAAAAAGTTTATTTAAAGTAAAGTTGATTGGGATAAAAATAACGATGAAAGGAGTAGAATGTAATTTTTTATAAAAACTTTTATTGTTACTAATTTTGTTTCATGACCGAGATTATCAATTAATACTGATTTCTACCAGAACAATAAAGTCAGTCAGGGTAAGAGAGTGACAGTTCAGAATAATGTGATGTGACACCTTAAATTACTTTTTGGGTCATGACCTTTATATTTTATTCATCAATATTGTCAAATATTATTAATTAATAAATTTTTCAGTTTTTAATCGAATTTGTCAACAAATCAACATTTTAATACAAAATTCTGGTTTTCACTTGAATTTCCGTTAATCTTGTGGATTTTGAGATCAAAAATTGGTTCAACCAGGGTAAAGGTGACACACAGGGTAAAAAGAGACTGTTCATAGAGCCTTTACTTTGTTATGAATTTTCTTTCATTAACGAATTTAATTAAAATAATTATGATATATAGTATTGATAAGAAACTATACAGATTTTAAAACATTACTGTAGAAATAAAAAAACAGTTTACAGCTGAAAAATTAAGTTTGTATAAAGTGTAATCTGACACTAAAAATCACCCTGGGATAACTGTCATCCCAGTGATCTCCGTGGAAACAGACTTTTGACATATCCAACTTGTCTTTACTAAGAAATTGGATTCAATTTTTTTTGTCAAATAAGATTTTATTATTATTTGTAAGTAAGTATCGTAAGTTTTAAATAATACTTTAATACAGATAATATAAATTTCTTAAAGAAGAATTAATATTTTTCATTACCTTTCATAAATTTTTTTATCGCAACCTGTCAGTTTCATCGCTTGACTTATCATTGGAAAACCGCTTTCACTCTAATTATTTAGAATTGTGATTTATATTTGATAAAAATTGGTAAATGGATGTCTTGAAATGCAATCATCCAGCTTCTCGAACAGCTATAAAATAATATCAATCATTTTTCGAGAAACTTAAACTTCAATGTCAAAAAATGCAATCTAACAGTGTGTTTGCTTTGCAACATGTTTACATTGTAAATCAATTTGTAGCTGAACTTTGTACATACTCATAAAAAGTATTGTCGTCGTTCTGCACATGGTTGGAACATTGAAAAAAAAATTTTTTTACTTATAATAACTTTCGAAAAAACAATTTCGTATATTTGATATAAATAAAGATTTTGTTAGAGCTATATAAGACCTATTTGGTTTTGTCGGTAAATTTGTTTGAAAAATCACGAATTAACTCTCAACATCATTGAATTTATCAGTCGATTTGGTTGTTTGAGATTTTGTTACGGGCTTTTTTAGATTCCACTGTATAAACAGAGTGAGTTCAGAAAACATGAATACAAACAATAAGTTTCCGTTTGAAGTTTGTTAATGAAACTGATTAGACGAGTTTGTTGAGCAATTACGTCACGAATCGAACTATCTAGATATAATCGGGCGAAATTTTATTTACTCTTGTTACTATACGGACAAACGAACCGTGTTTAATGGAGTTTGCATTGCCTTTGTGCAGATGTTTGTTCGACGTGTTATGAAAAATTTTGCCGTTAGGGATGCGAAAGAGACAAGAAGAAAAAAACGAATATCAAAACGCGGAATCAGTATATCCGAGTGACGAAAAATAAAGAGATGAAAAAGAGGAGGAGGAGAAGAGTCAAAAACAACGAGAACGGAAAAGCGTATTACACTTTCTCGCTCAAACAGAAATTTTTCGTCGATATGAATACCAGGCACACTTGAAGCATAAATTATAAAAGTACACGAGCGTACAATCCGTTGGGAATACGTAAAGGCAAACAAGCGAGAGCTTCAATGCGAATTCGTTCGCACGGCTAACTTGCAGCCAAGTACATGGCGTAAATAGCCAAGCGTAATATGTGGTGCGGATAATGCTGCCAACATAACATTATGCATTACTTCTGTTAAAAAAAATAATAAAGAAAGCTCTCGCAAAGTTTCTGTCAAAGATGAGCATTTTGTCGACGTGCCATTTTGGCGTTAACATTTTTGCGAAAGCTCGCGATTAGCAACATTTTTCTCCCAACAATAGACGAGACGCCAGTTTCTTTGGTACACCTTACCGACTGTCTCTCACGGGCTGTTTGTCAAACAAAAAAAGAACTTGAGTTGAAAATCAAATGAAACAAAGTTTGCCCGTTGTTTACAACGGCGGAAAATTGCGACAAAAAGATTTGAACAAATAGAAGCGTATACACGGTATGAGAAGATTAAAAAAACTGATTGTTGAAAGATTGTTTTCGATGAAAAGTTAAATCGAATCGAGTACATAACTCGAGGTGCTTTTCAAAAGCACTATCGGAACAAGTTGGTCGCAGTGGATGACTATTTTCGATGGTCAGTTTGTCCGTCTCCGTTTCACTCGGATCGAACCTTTATTGGCCGCGGGCGATACCTGAAGCGAGTTTGAATTTCACAACTCCGCTACAATGTTCAACGAGCCGGGCATAATTTGTGTAACACTCTTTCTCTTTCTCTTTCGGCCGTTTGCGAAAAAATTCTCAAGTACTTCAACAAGTCATAATCTATATGTTTATTCCAACCTGGCGTTTCTAGTAATCATCTTTTCAATATACCCGTTACCTTTTTTCTTTTTTTTTTTCAAACACTTTTCATGTTTATCCGTAACACGAATTTTGCGGTTGAATAATCTCATCGCCAGCGACGTTTGCATGTTATTGAAATTAAAAAAAAGCCAGATGGAATTTTCGTGATATTAATTGAGTTTAAAAAAGTTGAATGGAAGATTTTCTTGGTAATATAAAAAGTACATTTTTAGATTGTTTGATTAAAAAAGTTCTGAGGACGGAAATAATACTGTAACCCACATTATTAATAACTTGAGTTTTTTATATTGCACACTCTCTTGCGTAATTACTCCTGTTCAATAATTTCTATAGGTTTTTCTTTTTCATTTTGAAAAAAGTAAGTAATTAAGCGTTTGTTTTTTCTCATTGGATTGAAAAAAAGGTTGAAAGAGAAGCACCAATTCAACTTTTGTTAATGACACATCAATCATTCTCACAGGATATGACTGTGTCAAAGTAACAACTAGAATAATATTGCGACAAACCCGAAGCACAATAATAAAACTGGAAACAAATTCAAATATTAAATTTTTTAAATGAATTTGCATTAAGCGAGCGTCTACATGTAACTTTGTTAACTTACAACAAACCTACAGAACATCGTAGTGAACATTGACTTTCAACAAAAGTTATTATATAACAGGAAACAATTACAATGATTTAAGTTAATTAATTTTGTAAAGCAAGAATAAATTGGTAGTGCACATTGTTGAACATGTTGTGTTCGTCGACAGAGTTACTCAAAAAAGTGAAGTTACATTTACAAGGGGGCAGTGCAGTACATGTATTTCATAATAAATGTTGCAAAATACGTTTATATTTTCAGCAATGCCCTCTAATATTTTATGAAATCTTCAAAGAAAGACAAAAAAACTATTCAAATACTAAATGTCTGAATGTTCATTGAAAAAAATGCATACCTTGAATCAAGTATATTTGACTTAAATGAAGTAGAAACTATTGTCCCATATATTTGAGAATATATATACTTGATTGAAGTAAAACTCGATTGATTTAATCTACAGAAAGTGTAAAAAAGTAAAAATATACTTGACTCGAGTGAAATATAATTGATTCAAGTAAATTTTTTCAAGTATATTATAAACTTGATATCAGTGAGTTTTTTTTTCAGTGCTTCAATTTTAAAATACTCAAAAATTCAATTTTATTTGCATTAAAATTTAACGAAACATTAAAATAATTTAAATGACTTTGAAATTTGTAAACTAATTAAAAAATAATTGGATGGGTCACTTGAATAATAATGATTTGATTTCGTAATAGAACTGACTAGACGGACTCACACTAAAATAATAGATGTCAAACGTTTTAGCGGATTTAATTCTTTTTAATATTTTCATCTATAGCAGATTCGAACAATTTTTGCATTGTAAATCATGTGTATCGAGAGCTTTTATTGTGGCTTGTTTTCACTCTTTTTCAAAATTCAAACAGTTTCCTGAAAATGTAACTTATTTCAAAAACTAAAATTGGCATTTCACAAAATTATAGGGTAAATGTACCAGTAAT
>JAAMPD010002513.1:0-14523 GCA_025266255.1 Trissolcus basalis
CAAAAAGACCGAGCCACGACTCGCAAAAAAGTAGGACAAACATAGTGGACAAACATAGTGGACAAGCATTGCAATAGGTCATTACCTCAAAAGCAATAAATTAAATAAAATAAAATAAAAAATTTAATTCGTGCAAATTTGATAAGCGGAATATACAAAAAGAGTAACTGGTAACAAGCCGAAATATAACTTGCATGTTTGACGTTGCGCAAAAGTTCAAAAAAAAAAAAAGAACTTTGAATACTTGTGGCGTGACACTGCGCGACGTGCCACGAATTCAACTGCGACTTGAAACCTATGCGTAAAATAGCTTTGACGTTAATTGGGGTTTCGATTGTCCGCAACATAAATGCGGGTTGCATGCATCCTCTGAGAGCAAGGCAACTGCAAATGGTACGTTCTATACTGTGCACGGATATTCTGCCGCAACGTCGCCTCCAGGCCTATTGCTCGTTGCTTTACTTCGTTATGCAGTTTCACGTCGTTTTGCTACGCGAAAAGCACAAAGCTGCTACGCACCATAAGTGTAATTCCACTCTGCCTACTGTATTAACCTGAACATGACATATATTTTTCTATTTTTATAATCATTTTTTCTTCACCTTGTTGCCTTTAAATGCCAAAACAAAAATGGTCATTTTTTTGTCGTTGAATTGTTACGCTAGAACGACTCAAATTTACAAAAAAAAGCTGAATAATATTGAAAACTAATGTTTTTAAATAATAAAAAAATAGAACAAAAATTAAAGGAAAATATGTACCTTAATGGAATCAATTAAAAATGGATTATTTTCAATACTTTGAAAACAACTGGTACTGTCGTTCTAATTGTAATTTACTGATAAAAATGGAAAACTAATAATTGACCGACGAAAGAAGCGAACTTGATTAATTAAAACAAAAAATATCTTTAGAACGGTGATAAATAATAGGGATTTTATCCATGAATATAAACGAGCGTAGCAGGTCATCAAAAGTGCAGATGGCGATGGTTAATTATAAAAGTCGACGGGAAGTGACTAAAGGATTTAGCAAAATGCGATTTGGAAGCAAAATTTAAGCATACCGAACCGAAAACGGTTTATCGAAAAACAATTACGCAGCCGGAGGAGACCCTGTAAAATAACCGCGACCCGCGCGTTCGAACAATCGATATTGCTTATGTTGATCGTAATTAGTTGCATAATGAATACGAAGAGAGGCAGCGTTGCTGTACAATTTATTTTTGATGGTCTAGACCAACATTCACAGATTCGAATTTTCATTGATCATTAAATGTTATAGTCCTCCTGACAGTACAAAATTGTTTTTCCTATACAAATTCAAAAAATTTAACGATTTCAATTTTCAATCTGGTTTTTGTGTGATTTGATATATTTTCTTGATTTTTTTATCTATGATTGAATACATTTATCAATAATTAATTATTAATATAAAAACAAATTTTTTTCTGACAAACTTTGTGTATTTGATATTTGATTAATATTTAGTTTCGACCGCAATTTTTTTTTAATTCTGGTTGAATAGGATTACAAATGATTCAACAGCAAAATTCGATAAATATCAGAGTTTCTGCAGTGTCTAGCCGATTAAAATAGACAACTTATTTCAAAAAGTCAAAATATGAAATTCAAAGTAATGTGTGGAACCCATAGATAAGTCAACTTCCTGGGGAGATATAATTAACTTCCTCAAAAGTGCTTCGGAGACGGTCTTTTTGCGACTAAAATGGAATATCTTGCCTTCACTTAAGTTGGTTTCATTGTCTGGGTAAAGTAATCGCATTTTGAAACTAGATGCTATATTGTTTACCAGAGTTTACTTTACTTGAAATTAAACTTTGCTACTGAGCAAACTGAAAAAAAACTCGCAAATATCAGCTCCCTAATTCATTTTATTCTAACAACCTAAAATCGGTCAATTCGTTAAATTAATTTTTCGTTTGGATGAAAATTTACAACTCGAGCTGAAAGGCAAACATTTCTAGTTACCGAAAAAAAACTTAACCAAGTCTTAAATCATTCAGGACAAAAGTTCCTCGTAATTAAAACTGCGCTGGGATGAAAAATCAAACGTGACATTCTTTGCGACGATAAAGCACACTTGCAATATGTAATCTGTCAGTTAAAAAAGTTCTCGTCGCTTTCGCGAAAAGGTATAGCTTGAAAAAAAGCACTTTTTTTTCTCTTCAAATTATTTCCGAGAGAGGAATCATCCGCGAGGAGTGTCCACGTTCATTTATAATCTTTGGGACGGTCGTTCGTTTTAGTTAATGATCCAGGTGGTCATAAGCAGAAAAGCGAGCTCTCTCGGATTACCAAAATTAGGTTTCCACTCGGGAGTCGTAACATTCAAAACAGTCTTCGGAGCACGAACTTCTTTTGAGTAAACAAATGAACTATCAAACAAAGAATCTCGAATATCTACCCGGGTGCCCTTAGTGGGTCATGTTTCTTCGTCCTGTTAGTTCTCTATCTGCCAAACTTCCGACAACAGATTAGACGGGGATTCGCGGAGTTAGTTACCGCGGTTATCTTATTATGTCTGGGTGAATCGGCACAATTAATCACCGCGATTGAAATTCGAGGACTCATAAATTTCAAAGTTGTTTGGTACCAAGTGTTTTGACCCGCAAAAATTTGGGTCGCTGAAAAACCAACCCTGCAAGATTGATAGTCGAGCGTTACAAATTCAATCTACAGGAGTTTCAGAAACTCGCGATTAAGAAAAAAGGACGACCGGATAAGATAACAGTTCAATTATTTCATATTTATCCAGTTCATCTCGAGTTAAGAGAATCTTTTTTGTACTTTCAGATGCGATTTAAATAATGGTCCAATTTATCTTGAGGAGAGTTTATTCAAATGTTCTCATTCACATTCCACGGCTGGCAAGGTGTCATTTGCTAATAGACTGCAAGCTTAATAGTGCCGACAAACCTTTGAAATAAGGATCAGTGTCGAATTGCCATTTCCCATTCATATGTCTTTGAAAAGCTTCTCATATCTTAACTTCGTGTTTGTGTAATCGTTGATGGAAAAAAAATTGAGATTAAGTTGTTTGCTGCTTGAACATGAGTCTTTGAGGATTTAAAAGGATTCTGCGAACCGTCTGACCATTTCTATTTAGTTGAAAACACATTTGCAAAATTTTTTTAACTCGACTAGTTAACGAAAACGTTATCAGTTATTGTTTCCCATTTAAAAAAAACGAGAAACAGGGATTAAAGTGAACTTCTTTCTTCTGGGAACACACAAATGTTGTTTTATGTTGTCGATTATTTTCCACGACGTTTTTTTTTTTTTTTAATTATCTTTTCGAACGTTCATTATTGACGTTTGAAGTCCAACAATTTTTGAGAATTATCTCCTACTTAAGGGAAGATACTCAGGTCTACTTTCGTAAGATTAGTGACATCTGAGGAATTTCTCAGTGCACCCCAAGACTCTCTAGTTTACACTCACGCGTTCACAGTAATGCCATCCTTATGTCCTTGGAAATTGGAGACTGGAATGTCGGCTCTCATTGATACTGTTCACTCTTAAGCAGAGTCAAATTCATTGAAGTACTGAAGGTGCAATACAATTGAGCATCAGTTAGTCTCGTGAAAATTTTTGCTCACGAAAGCATGTTAACTCGCTCTGAAACAGGAACTCCAACGCCTCTATAGAGTTTGATAGATTTAGACAAAAAAGCCTTAAGGGGACAAAAAAAGAACATCATGAAAAACAAAACGAAAACGACGTCATTAAATCTTATAAATCAATATTTTTTATTTGTTTATATTTTTATTCGATACTCAATGTTGATTTGTCAATTTAATAAATAAAACAATTCTTTTATGTTCAAACGAGACATTTTTCTTTAAAGTTGAAATATTAAATAACGTTAAAAATCAATAATTGACGAATGAAAAATTTCGATACTTTTCCTATGAAAATGGTTTCGTATTATTATATTTCAATTCATAAAAACTTGACAACAACAAGAGTTATTAACTAATTGATTACCGATATTTTACCTTCATATGAGCCACAAATAAAAAAAGAATAAACACAATGCTGCAGACAACGATATAATACTCGTACTTCGTACCTGGTATTCTGTTCGTTGTAAGAACTGCAATATTTTTTGCCCATATTTAACTAACTTTGTAAAAAAAATATCATGGTAGCCAAGATACGTTACGTTGTAGTGAATGGGTTCTTTAATAATTATCCGATTTAATTAATAGTAACGGAATCGATGTTAAAAGAACACTTGACCTTTTTAGAAAACCGATAATTAAAGAGAAAAACTTTAGTCTGTCGCTTGTAATATTTTGTTTCAACCTTTTCGTTCCGATGTATCTCCACAGACAAATTTAACATTCCACAACTTTTAAATTTGACATTCTTTGTGACATGCTTGCTTTTTTCATGTTTGTGTATTCATGTTTTCCAGACGGTCGATCTTTTCATAATTACCTCTAATTAAAATTATCAATTCAGTTATCATTCTAAACAGAAAGTTCATGAACAAAAAAAAAACAAAAAATAAGTTTGACTAAATATTGTATTTCCTGTTTGGTGTTTTTGTTTGTTCTTTTTTTTTCATGAAATGTTAGATAATAAAATGTGAAATTTCGGTCATTTTAAGTTTGAAAAGAGTCGTTTTTGAGGTCGTAGACTGATCGTATACTGATACTGATCATACACACTTTGATCCCATTCAACATTTTATGGCCAAATCTTTGGAAATATCATTTTTTATGATGAAGTAGTAAAGTTATCGATGATTACACAATTCAGTGGCTTAACCGATCAGAAAAAATAAAGTAACGATGATTGTCACCAGGAATGAATTCCGGTGATTGTCTGAATGCGAAAAAAAAATCGATACTCCATGCTGCGAACACATTGTAGGCTATAAAGAAATTGCAAGCCAGTTTCTTTTTATAACAGTCGACATTGGCGGATTATTTTGTCGAGCGATTTTAGAAATTGCATCTCGTAATTTTAGGCTTCAGAAAGCTGAAACAATGGGAAAGTTGACACAAATTACACAGTTATTTACTGCCACATTAAGGTAACTAGGTTTAGCGATGATTTGAAATATTGAAGTTCAGCGGAACATGAAAGAGCAATCATAGATTCTTACTTACGTTGCGTTTTCACCAAGACAATAATCGAAAACGTTTAAAAGAAGCTATCGTGCGACAGAGCACGCGATAGTAAGCGCAACAAGTCTTATTTTTTAACCGTGAGGACTACCACCGATGTGATCAATTTGCTGGCAATCGTGTCATTTCGGTAGAGCATGACAGTTGGCACTATACATTAAGGGTGAATTAAGACAGACAACCACAAGACCCGAAGCCAATACCTAACCACTTGAAAGTGTTGGCGCAATACATTTGCATTCAAACAAGAACACTCTGGTCAACTCAAAAGTGCTTTCTCAGACAATTGCGTGACCGGCTCATGTTTACCAAAGGTGTGAAAACGTTGAGTTCAAGGATTTGATTTCGCCTTCTTTGAAATTCGAAACTTTATAAGGATCTCTCAAATACCATGATATATTTGCAGAGGATATTTAGAAAATTGCAATTTATTAATCACTTCTATTAATTAAAATTAACTTATAATCAGAATTATAAAAATCATATAAACCAACATTATAGTAACTAATAATGATGCTTATCAATGAAGTAGTAAGATATTTTTATATAGATTCTTATAATTATGTTATAATAAATAATTATTTGACTTGGAAAAATAGTTTCAGGTCGGTTTATATTTGATTTAGAATTTGTACTTGACCACAGTCAATTTTTATATCACAGCCTTATATGTTATGAGGTTTGGGAACATTTTTTTTCAAACTTGGCCATACTTTTCAGTTTTACTAAATTTGATTTGATATAATAACCTTTTTAAAGTTTTCTTGTCATACTTTGTCATGCACTTCTGTCATGACTATTTTTGCAAGTATTACTGTGCAAGTATTACTGTGCAAGTGTCACTGCGAATGTGTCACTGCGCTGATGTCATTGCACAGGTCTGACAGCGCAGGACTGGCGTCATTGTGCAGGTCTGACTGCGCAGGCCTGACTATATAGGTCTGATTGCAGTCATTGCGCAGGTGTGAACACTGAAAATAATTATAACGTCATCAATTTATCGAAGTCGATTTTATTGATGACGTCACGCTTTGTTTACATTAAACCGTACGTAGACCACACTTTTATAGAAAAAAGTTGATTTTCAACCTCTCATAATTTCTTAAAAAACCGTCGTATCCGAAATTTTTTTTATTTTCGTCAGCTCCGCGGCACGATTCTAGAAAGCACATTATTTACTTGCTCAAAATGTTCCTTATACCAGTTTTGATAGGCTGAAAATCGCATCTCGTTGTCACCGGAAAAATATACACGGTATAGTAGTGCCACTTATTTTTTTTCGTACTCTACCAGAGACACTCCCGTGTCTTCTGAATAAAAAGGAAGAAATGAAAGGAAACGAATCGGGTTGATATTTTGAATGAGGTATTTAAAGTAAAATTAGCACACCTGAGAGATGATTGTGTGAAGTTTTTATATGAGAATCTTTAAAACTGATGATACCGTTGGAGCGAGTGAATTGTTGTTCATTTTTGAAACAGGTTGTAAAGATCTTTCATAAATTCAGTCATTTTAATAAGGGATGTTATTCATAACGGGTTTCGTTTCGCGTCCGTTACAAATGGCACATTATAAATGACTTTGGTGGGATAAGATCGATCGATGGTGATTGCACGCGAGATTCAAAACCTATTAACTGTTGAACTAGTATGCAAATTCAAAAGAAGGTTATTTAACGATTGATATGTAATTACGTTGCTAAATTAATCGCCGTTCGCGCTGACCTTCAGCCGATTCATCAAGGACCCTTCAAGAAATAAGTTCATGTATCAAGTTTATCACGAGACCAAAAATTTTTTTACACCGCTTTATATAATGACAGGAAACAAAATATTCCAAGGAGCAAATTATTTTTACAAATTTCCTTTGTTTGGCAGAACAATACGATTTTAATAAAGCAAATTACTGTTTTGCCGCACGTATAAGACAAATTGTTTCGTAATTCGAGTCCGCATGATTTATTGCTGCTAGAACGTTGAGTATTGAGCACATCACATGTAACAGCATTTAAACGTGCAACTTCGAAGTTGCAAACTTGATACTGTTCGTGGAATTGGTCAATTCAGAATCACCGCGAAGTAATTTGATGTACCTATGTGTAATAATGATTTGTTACACGAAACAATACTAACGTAGTTACGTGACGAGAATGCACCGCCGGACCTGCCAAGCCCTTAAATTGTTTCGCGAGGAAAAAAAAGCAGCACAGACAAACCTTGTTATTTTAAAGCCGATAGTCGGAAAGGCGACCTTAATTTACACGATTATAATGCGAGAAAGAAACATTATAACTCACGATGCTTAAATAAACTTGATAAAAATGTTCAACGGAGGGTGACGATGAAAATAAATCATTTTCCAAATCGTTTTTTCTTTCACATTCTCGAATGACGAATATTTTTTAATGAACGAAGTCAAACCTGTGAGAAATAGTCCCGTTCTCCATGTTTACCGACATCATTTTAAAATGTTCGCTGCCCATTGACG
This sequence comes from Trissolcus basalis, assembly GCA_025266255.1. Taxonomy (NCBI): domain Eukaryota; kingdom Metazoa; phylum Arthropoda; class Insecta; order Hymenoptera; family Scelionidae; genus Trissolcus; species Trissolcus basalis. Next base: position 7,649 of record JAAMPD010002513.1, read on the forward strand.
TTCGTATAATGAACGTTTTATAGATCGTGCAAAAAAGTATCTACGAGAATGTTAAAAAATTTTAGCATATCTATACTGGGCGCAAAAAGTTTAGGGACACTTATCAATGCATTTCAGTGACGAAATATCCTATAACTTTTTGTGCTCGGGATAATTGAGCGACCTTTTTTCTAGCCTCTTTTAGTAATAAACAGTTGATGTTAATAAATCATAGGTTTTTTATCACGGTAGAAACGTGGAATAGTTTTGCAATATTATACCCATATATAATCATAACTGATCATTTGTGGCTATGAATAATCATGTTTACTGGGACACATAAATGCGCACAGTAGTAGTTTACCATAATATCAAGTGATATAAATTAGTATTTGATCAGACCTATGAAATCATGATTGCATGAATATAACAGTCCATTAATTATTGCGGTATGCGTAAAAATAATCAACTATCTATCTGTTATGTTAAGTGCGGAACTAATGTTTTGTTGATGAGAAACTATGCACGGAAAAAAAATTCTATCAAAATTTACTGAACTGTACAGTGTATAGGAAACGAATCTAAAATTTGGAAAAAAATATTGGAACAAATTCTGATTGATGAGCATGAAAATTCAATACTTTAGTAATTCAATAGTTTTTTAATTAATTTTAGATTTGTTCCCCATATGATATAAAGTTCAGTAAATTTTCATTTGTGAATTATAATAATTGAATGAAAATGATTTTTTCTCAGTGAGTATAGTGATTACTGGAAACTTTCTTGTCAAGGATATAAGAAATGGTTGAAGCTGATAGTCTTGTAGAGCAAACTCCAGAACCCAAGAATTGCAGTCTCATCTCGTTAGGACAAGTTACAATGTTGTGTAAAATTTATAATGTTAATACAACGCGAATTACACGTGTACGCTGCGTCGATCACATCTTGATGTGAGTGGCGTCTTATCAATAAAACATGATTTAATTTTGAACGTGCTTTTAAAAGTTGAAAAATCAAATCAAAATATATTTCAAGTTGAAAATATTCGTGCAAGTTGATAGGTCTATTGAAAAAATTTTTTTCTTTTTATTATAAAAAATTATTGACTAACTTTGCTATTTTAATGTATTTATTTTGTTAACCAGAAATATCTGCGCGTGAAACTTACACGAAAATAAATTTATTTAAATGATACATGAAATTAGACTGGTGAATAGCATTTCGTTAAACGCTTACACTTGAATTTGCATTCCCACTGAAAAATATATCACGATCGTAAACTGGACAAAAACACGCCAATTCTTGACACCATGAGCTTGTTCGACAACTGGAATCCTCGTCAGAGTAATATTAGCAAGTTTTTTATTTTCACAAAAATACAATTTCAATGATAATTCAATATTTTGTCCTCTCATCAGAACAGTGGATGATGCTTCATGCCAATTTTACATACAAAAAAGAGTCACATATCTTGTATTTTTGTATTTCAATTTACATGAAACGGAATTTTAACCGTATACAAAAAAGTGACAATTTTTTGCATTGTCTGCGATGACATTTGGACGAGTCATTCGATCGGAAACAATTTCCATTATTCTCATGAGATAGAACAAAACATATTTTAAATTTCATTTACAATAACGAATTGAAGTGATACTCACTTTATCATACATTGATAGATATCATGTCATCGCAATGTGTCAATAGGAGTCGATAGAAAAGTATTCGTTCAAGTTAGTGAAACATGTACCATATAAAAAAATGTATAACTCGGATTTGATTTGACCATGATCAGGAAATCTGAACTGTTTCTGAACAATCTTATTTGTGATGTCCAGATAAAATCTTCAGCCATTTTTATAAACAATCAAAATGATAAAGTCTACCGAAATTAAAAAAAATGAAACAGTAAACAAAAAGTGAATGCTGAAATTAAATTAGGATCAAATTTGAATTAAATTGAGATTGCTCTTCCATCGAATATTATTTTTTGAATAAGTACTAGAAAAAAAATCCATTTCAAATTTTTTAATTCATTGACATAATGGTGTGTTTGAGGTAATTTTACATGTGTTTATTTTTTCAAAAAGCCTTATGTCTCAAGTGTAATTGTTGACTAATTCTGTGATCTGAAATTTACAATTTATAGCTTCTTATTGTCCACGTATATATTTATATTCAGCTCTACGATATGTAAACTTTTTACAATCCTTTTTCTTATGTACTAAAATTTTATTTTGTTAATCACCCCTTTGCTAAAACGAAAATGTTATAGAGCAAATAAAGATTGATTGATTGAATTCATTGACATTTAATACTAAGTGGCAGTGTGGTACTTTTTGGTAGTTTCATTTGAGATTAACCCGAAAACGACTTGCCACTTGGTTAAAATTCTTTACGTTGAATAGCATGCCAATCATATCTGGCTTTTTCTATGAAACTCAATTGATACAAAATATCCCAACAGTGGTACCAACAATCGAGCAATACAAGATTAATACCCTTACATTTTATCGCAATTTCTCAGTAGCCGGAGCGCTTTGAGAAATATCGTTTCTCGTTTCTCGGAATCAAAATAAAATGAATAGATGTTAACTTGACCAAATGCACGGCAAACCAAAATAAACGTTTATTCGATTTTGCTTGCAATGGTGCTTTGCACCCGAATGTGTTCCCGTTGTATGCACTCGAAAAGACCTCATCCGATGGTTGTACGTACCACTATTAACACAATGCCCCGACGCTAATACGTTTGCGGTAGAACGCACGCCATTTTTTAACCCTCCATCAGGGCGCGAATTTCATTGGCCGTCCCGGCAGCCGTTAAATCTCGAAATTGACGCACAACCAAACGGGTATCAATTTTTGGTGTTATTCTTCCAAGACTATACGGGTAGACAGACGATGATTTTTCGCTGCGGTCTGAGCAGCTCGTTCGTTAAAGACGCAGGCGCCCGTATTTTATTAAGCACAGACTGTCAAATATTCAACAGCTTACGCTCGTTCAATGTACTGTAAATGGTTCTTAGTTCTTAGCACACGAACCATTTTTTCGCTTAGAATGTGTTTCTCGCCACATTACGCAGAGTAGATCATTTGTCTTGTCGGCTTTATTTCCGAGTTTTCGTTCTTGCACCGACTGGCACCGGCGAATTTTTTATCACCGCCGCGACATATCAAATCATGATTCAACCGGTCTGCAATTCGTTTTCGAACGAGTGTTCCATGAAATCTTTTAATCGCCACTCTTTTTCAAAATGTTTCTACACGGAGAAAAAAAAATCTCTCAAAATTTACTTAACTGTACAGTATATACCTTATGAAAAATAATATATATCAACATATACACAAAAAAATGTCGAAATATAGTAAATATATTTTTTCGGCGAAAAGATATATAAAATATATATATTTTCGACATTGATGACGGAAATTCTGTGGAACATATATTTATTCTCTATTCGAGAATATAATTAAAAATATATTTATTATACATTTTAATTGCAAATATATGTCAAAATATATATGAAATATATTTTGAGCGACGAAACGTCAGATATTTTAAAGGTATATCATTTTTTCGTGCGGGATATGGGGTACTAATCTCAAATTTTGGAAAAAATATCAAAGTTCACAGCAAATTTTGATAAATAAACATGAAAAATTAATATTTATTTAGTAATTTTTATGCTCATTCGTCAAAATTTGCTGTAAGATTTAATAATCCCTCACGGACGAAAATATATCCGCCAAAATATATTCTATTTTAGTATACTTATTGCCGCTTTTTATACATTTTTTATATACAAAATATATTCCATTTTATATTTTATAAATTTATAAAACGGAATTTATAAAAAAAATATAACTTAAATAGTATACTTATTGCCGGAATATATTTTCTACACGAAAAATATATTTCGTTTATATTTTGAAAATATATTTTCGTCCGTGCGGGAATTTTTACGAATTTTAGTCCCCCATATACTGTACAGTTCAGTAAATTTTTATATTTATATAAATTATAAATTATAATATTTTATGGAATTTTTTTTCTCACTGTACAATTTAAACGAATGCAGTCACTTGAGAGACGAAAAAACAAACAGCCTTTCCATTTTATTCTACCCGTCTTCTTATTCTTTTGTTTTGCTGTTTCTTGTTTTTATTGTTTTCAATTCTGGATTCACTTAACTTCGGGATGAGATGCGAGCTGTTTGCACAAGTGATAGAACACTTATGTCTCACACCTGTTAAACAAGTAGCGTAAACTACAGCAAAAGGAACCACGCTAGACGGATAATCACGCGAATCTTGCAGTATGCAAATCCGAAATGATGTATGCATTGTGCAGAGAATTGCGCATGCATTCAAACTCCGGTGTGGAAGCATCTCGTCTTTCTTCGCAACTGTACGCAAATAAATGCGATTATCTTGTTCTAAAAAATTGTGCAACCAACAAAAAAAACAAAAAAAGGAAAAGAAAAAAAGAATGTTGCAATTTTATTACAAATTGGTGTTACAAAATTACAGCTCTCGTTTGCAGATGATATTTAACGAGATATTACCGTGATGATATAACGACGCTCTGTGTTTAAACCATCTTTACCGTCTCCGTCATAATCTGGCGTTAATTTTTCAATCCGTTAAAGAACCGAAGTCTGAAATTATTATACAAAGAAACGTCTGGGAACGTCTACGTTGAAACTTGACTCAAGAATTGAAAACTTTGTGATGAACCAGTCACGTACTTCAATTGAAGGCACGCTTTATTGAATAATTATAATAATTCCGAGGAAATGTATAACTTGTTTCATCCTCAGACTAAAGTCCTTACGACGTTTCAGTTCGAGTTATTGGCTCGCATGAATAGTCGACTTCCCGATGATGAGCAAAACTAACAAAACGAAGCCAATTGATCACACTTCAATTCGCGAATTGATAAACCCTCAATTAATATAAGGACAAAATTTGTTTGCCCGGCAAGAGAAAGAGAGAGTGAGAGAGAGAGGGAGACAAAGAAAGAGAAATTTATTCTGCCATCGGCTAGAATAAATTGTGACTTAATCTCTTCTGAAATCAGAAATCTGCAACTTTGATAAACGTTGACTGTATTAATTTGATGTAAATCGCATTCCTGATTTTGAATCGAATTCAAGTAATTTATTGAGGGAGGATGCGGTTGCCTTTGTGCTGCTGCGAACAGAAATTGCAATATGATATGTAACGCGGATTGATACGTTCGACGTAACTCTATGTTCAGTCATATATTATATCAGTATTATGCAAATGAGAGCAATATTTGAATGCACTAATCAATGTTCATGGTGCTAAAAGCTCGGGAAAGTTTTAGTTATGAAATTAATATCTCCATTAATGAAAAATATCCATTCATCCGATTTCTCATTTTCCCATTTGTACATATTACGTCAAAATTAATTCCATGAATATTAACTGCTGGCAAATTAATTGGACATGTTTTAATAAATTACTTTAGTCGGTTGGAAACATTCTTTTGATGTACGATTTTTTTGTCGTTGAATTTTTTTCAATTGAATAACACGAACTGACAAAAAATGAATGATATCATTGATTATGAATGATTATGATATACGAATTGATTATGAATGATTTCGCGCGTGAAAACTTCATTACTGTGAAGGCTTTGGTTGAATGTATGATTAGATAGACGATTGTGCACCGTACAGCGTTGAACATTTGGAAGATCAATCGACATAATCAACGCTGTTCGAGCTATTTCATCGGATATCCCGTGCCACTCCAATGAACGTCTTGATATTTTCTTTTTTAAATTTGTTTTCTCGTTGGTTTGTTTAAAAAATGATGTTAGAGCTGGGAATAACTGTGAGAATAATAAAGATCAATTGTGTCTAAAATGAGAAAAAAGTGGAGAAACGTGAGAAAGCTGAAAGCAGAAAGAAAAAAAGGTCGGAAACCGAGATATGAAACGAATACGTAACAGTAAGCTTGCACAGACAGAGAATAAGTTGAATGCCAGCAAGTTTCATTTGACCACCCAAACCTTTGGTCTTGTTCCTTGCTTGGCTTGGCATTTGGCCTAGGAATTTGGCCTAAGGTAGAGAATCTTCGTTGGAATTACAGTGGGCAAGATAATAAACGCACCAGCATCACTGTCCCATCTCAGAACTTTTATGACTGATGTAATATCCCGAGATAATCATTTTTGAAATTCTTTTATTCTCCATCATTACAGATAACGTTTTCATGGATCAAGAGAACAGATAATTGTGTCTTTCGATTGGAGTCGAGTTTAGTTATTAGAAGAACCAACAGTCGTATCAGCGTTCAAATTGCACTGCGTGAGAATGAAAATTGCAATTTGATTATGGCGCTTAATGCCAAGTATTTAAAGCATGATTACGAGCTTGACTCTGAAATATAATCCAGACGAAATGTCTCAGCGAATTAATCAGCATTAGCACACTTCGATATTCGTGTCAATATACCCGGCAAAGTTTATTACCCTCGATTATACCTTCTGCAGCACACACTTATGTTCGTTTTCAGAAAACTATTTTCTACTCAAATTCGAAAAACGAACACATTCCAACATGCTAATCAAAACTACAACTTCAATCAGAAGTACTCCACGTTAAAATACTGTACACCTAATTGGATAAACGGTCTTGTTAGTATTGTTATTATTAATGCTGTTTCTTTTTTAAAAATAAAAAAAGGCGTATTTGTTTTAGATGAAAAAAAAATTCACATCAATGCACATCAAAGCTATAATTGAGGGTCCGGATGCAATAACCAGACTTACGCTCGAACGGCCTATTTTCAAATTGAAAAAGTGTCGAGGAAATTTTTGATTTCGATATACTTTGAGTAGCCAAATTCTTCGTAATAATCTA
>JAAMPD010002514.1:0-14526 GCA_025266255.1 Trissolcus basalis
ATTGATATCCTTTTTATTTTTTATTTTAGTCGTTTTTTCATCATTTAGGTTGAATAAAAGAATTTTTCTGAAAAAATTTTTTTTACAATTTCGTTTTTATTTATACTTTTTAGTCCCGATATTGATTAATTCAAAACTTCATATCGTCAAGAAATTGATCAATTCATTTATTCACAAATAACAATGCACGTTTTTATTATTGAATTATTATTAAATTAATAAACTATAAACCAACAAGTTTATTTATTTCGTTTGACATGTCAACTTACTTCGACTTAACTAATAACAAACCAAAGATTGTGAGTTTGAGAAATAGAAAGTGTTCGAAATGACATTTGACTAATTAACCAAATAAATTTTTGCAATGACCAACTTTTTTTTTATGTAACCATAAGTAATTACAAAAAAACAATGCATTTTAATTGAATGAATACGTAGAAATGATGAATACGCTAATTCGAGCATTGTGTGGGTGAAAATAATAGATGCGGGAGTGGATTTCACTGGGTGACGCCACTAACTTGTATTGTCACCAAAGTTATACACGCATGCCAATTCTCATTAAGATTAATAAAGTCTAAGTATGAAAATTTTGCATTGCAAGATTTGACGACAAACAGTGTAAGTTAAATGAAAAAATTTAATAAAAAGGACCCCGTTTACAAAATTAAACATTTTTTTATCAAATTAAAGTTATAAACAAAACAATATTTGAAATTAATAAAAATAACCTTTTTAATAACCCTATCATGTTCGAATTTTAATACATAACGCGAATTACCGATCTCTAAAATATTTCATTTATAAAAATAAAAAATATTTGATAATTTTCATGAAATTAAGGAAAAACACTTTTCCAATTCCTGGAAAAGGCCCAAAAATGAGTATAAATAGCCCGCCCAGAGCTGCCCAAAACGCATTCCACCATCGTAGTTCAACCTACGAACATTCATGTTAGGAGGATTTGCTTGTCTAAGCATAAGACTGTTCAAGTCTAGGTGGAAATCTTGCCCGAATTTGTTCAAAATTCGTAACTTTTGATCCTTCTTTATTCACGAATTCCTAATTATGAAAGTCTCCGATTAGAGTAAGATCACTTTTAAACTGTAAATTTTATTCGTAAAACGAATATCGTCAAAAATAATTATAAACGATTCATTTTATTTGTTTTTAGTTGAGTTAACCTTGAAATTCGATAGAATTAAAAAACGACAAAAGATCCTGGGAAATTTAAATCCATGGGGTAAAATCAAGACGCTCAACGGGAAAAATGTCACAAAATTAATAGCCAGCCAACGAAGAGAGTGAACCAGATTTAATAAAGCTCTGGGCCTGAGTCCGTATTCGCCTATTCCCAACTCATTAGTAGACCTAAATTCGCCATTTTTCCTGGAATATAAAAAACAATTTTCTTCCAAATCCTTCACTTATACCCTAGACCCACTAAAAATCAAAAAACCTATTCGTATTCCTGCTCCACCCCCCACTACTAGAACTTCAGTCGTTCCCACTCCTACACCTATCACCAAGCCCAAAATCAGAAGTGTAGCTACTTCAAACTACACCATAGAATGTAAAAATAAATTTTGTTTCCGAGTTCCAAAACCCCCACTACTTCCAGCTAAATTAGACATAGATTTAACGGAAAATAACACCGAGTGATTACGATTGTACAATTCTTTTAGCGAAAAAGGATTAACACCCTTAAATAGATTATTTGACTAATTTTGTAATATGTTTAATAATTACCACATCTCGCAAATAAATTGTATTATGTATACGAAAAAGTAGTTCTCGTTATTATTGATTTTCTTTATCTCATTTTAAAAATTTAGGATACAAAAAAATACAGAAAAAGATCCTGACAATTAATGTTAGATATAACAATATGTTGACAAATTTTCATTTTATTCAATGAAGTATACACGGAAAAGAATACATCGCTGCGCAACGTGTAGCACATCTGTCAAAGATGTTAGAAAAAAAATTTTTTAGTAAACTCGTTGCGCAGTAATGTGTTCACATCTCGGAGCGATGTGCGACACAGCGCTCAGAGATATTAAGCACATACATATAATAGATAATGAAGTTATCAATTTGATGAATGAATAAATCAAAGTTAAATTCACAATGATGAATATAGCTGAATGAAATTTCATTTAAAATTTACAAAGATGAAAAGTATAGCATTATTGATTATAATATTTCATAATAATAAGCCGAATAAAAAAAGATTTTTAACTTTTAACTAAGTTCAAGTCCAAATTAAGACTTTCACTTTAATTCATTTATTTATCATTTATTTATTTATTCAATCAATAACTTTATTATCTATTATATGCAATTAATTTATAACTATCATTAGATAAATTTATTAAAATTGAATGTTTTTGAATTTTTTCTAAAATACTAGTTTTCTAATGAAATACCATTTTCTCATATTATAGGTTATATATTTTCATCATAATTAAATATTAACGACAAATGTGTCGCGCATCAATGACTAATGCGCGCCACATCTCTCACAGATGTGCTCACATCGCTGAGGGATGTGCCCAAGAGATATGTGCTAAAAATCTCTGAGCGCTGTGTCGCACATTGCTCAGAGATGGGAGCACATTATTGTTCAACGTGTTTCAAAAAATTTTTCCTCTCACATCTCTGACGGATGTGCTACACGTTGCGCAGCGATGTATTTTTTTCCGTGTATTCGTCTTGGTAACCTCCCTCGTTTTTAAAGTAGTGAGCTCTATTGCGATATCACGTTAAGGTTAGAAATAGGAAATCGAATGATCAAAATTTAGGAATTGATAGAGATCAAGAAGAAATAAGTAGCAGGAATTAAGAAGTAACGGAGGTTAAAATGAAAGTAGAACAATAGACAATAATATACAACGTTTACTGAAGAAGAATTGAAATACACTACAATCAATGTACAAGTCGAGCATCAAAATGAATAAGTCAAATATGATAAGTTTTTATCAATATAAAATTTGTTAATAATCTCATGTTAACTATAAAAATTCTTTTCTTCTAGGGTGTCAAAAAAGCGCATGATGATCTTCAGGTATTATGCAAAATCCAATCCATTTTCGAAAAAAAAGTCACTCTCTAAAGTTGCAGACTGCACATCACATCGTTTATTCTAGCATTCACTGGCGTGAAGTTGTTGACACGTCACTCGTGTTTTCATCTTTCATTCTATGTTTTTATCATTATTCACATCATTATCATATCAGTATCATCATATTTCATGAATGAATAATTATTTAGTATCATTTAACAATCAATCAGACCAGTGGACTGTGCATTTGTATAATTTTATCCATAAAAATGTTGAACGATACTTTATTTTATCGTATGTCGGTATGAAATACTGCATCGATTTCCTTTATTGATTCTTTATCTGATTGTCGAGAGAGGCGCTGTTGTCGCTATATCGTTCTGCACGTGATTCCGCATCTCGAATGTACCGGTCTTTTCTGCTTTGCGCCGGCACGATTAACATCGTTTATCCAGCAATTTTCGAGACATCTTCCGAAAATTTGCAAACGCGCTTATTAATTTGTGTTCTGTACAGTAACGCAGTTGACCGGAATCGGCATTAATCGATTCGCTTTTTCTTAAGTTCGTGTGCCGTGAATAATTGTATTTACAGTCTATTTTTGATTAAAAAACGTAGTGACGATTCAAAATGGCCAACGAGATGAATGACGACCTTTTGGATTTAATGTACACACAGGCCGACGTTAGTTTAATTACAGTCACTGAAAAAAACGTGTAAGTTTAATTTTCATTTTCATTACCTCACTTTCGTTTATAACTATCAACTTTTTTCAATATTTACAATATAACCTCATTTTTTCTTACTTTTTCAACTGTTTCAACTTTTTTAATATAATAACTTTATATTTTCTAATTTTTCACCTATTTTTTTAATAAGAAACCTCATTTTTTAAGTGTTTCTACTCTTTTCAATATGACCTCATTTTTTTAACTTTTCAAAAACTTTTTTCAAGAATTATTTATTCATCATTTCTCTTTTTCCAGTGAACTCTACAGATTGATCAATCAAGTGAATGCCCCCGAAACTGTTGGGAAAGTAAAAAATATGACGTCATGAAATTTCTAATTTCAAATCAAAATGGCATTTCGATTCAGTGCGCTATTTGGGAGGCGGACATTGCGGTTCATCGCGCTAATATTACAGCCGGTTCGGTAAGAGAATGTTATGTACGGCATTATTTTCCTTCTTAAAGCATCTTTCATTGTTTTCCGTATATGGATTTTCCGTATAAGGAACGGACTCAATAAATCGAAAGGGTAATTCACACTTGCAGTTAATTTAATAAATAGTCCGCTTCCCTCATGAACGCGCGGAACAAAAAGACAAATATAATTCGATTGAATGAAGGCAATTCTTCGTAATGGTTTTTACGTACATAATTCCTTCGAAATACGTGACTTTAGCATTATATTTTTCATCTAAACCCCCTTCATCCCTATGCAGTTAGGGATCCGTCTTTATTATAAATACAGAGTATAAACGCCTCATGCAGCAGAATCATTTTGTAACCCGAAGTGTCATCGTGATTGTTAATCGCGATGTAATGTGTTGAGTGAATAAACTAAAGTAAAGTGAAAAGTGTCAATTAGTTCTGTATCGTCCATCCTGTCCTCACAAATTAACGCTGTCGGTAGGACCCGACGAAAAAGGAGGATCGAGGAAAATAGAGGGTCTAGGAAAAAGGACGTGAAAACCCCTGATGAGGCTACAATTGAATTGACGACATTTTCAAATAGGCTCAACAAAACATGAGAAGAAGAGCGGACAAAGATAAATTTCAATAGAGTCAGAAAACAATGGCTTGCTTAGCTTGGAAGATCTGATTTCTGAATTTACTGATATAAACGAACTTGAAACCCGACTTAACTTAGTCGAACGTTTAAATTCAGAAGGATATGTTTGCCTTAACCAAATCAGAGAACTATACTACAACTTGACGCTTCGGTATATATTGTGCAGATCCTGTGCAAGCATTTCCACCGAATATTCGAAGCAGCAGATTGGCATGCTTTAGGAAGAGACCCTTTGGGCCTCGCATTTTTGTGCCCTAGCTGTGACGCCATTTTGTTCTGCAGAAAATCCGCAACAGCCTGTTCTTCTTGCTTCGAATCAGCGCTTATAAAAGCTCGAGCCGGTACCTTTGGCCCCAACGTAGAGTTTGTCCTGACACATGGATGCACATTAGCTACCCCATCTTACACACAACCAGCAGACGTTTGAGGCAACTGTTCCATGCCGCCCCGGGAGTTTCCCCCCGAAGATCAGTTCAGCATTTTGAGATTCCCATGAATCGAACAGCAGTGGTTGGAAAATTTTCTACCGTTATTGCGACTAGGGAAATATACCTGCATCGAGCAGGGATGGCTTATGTTTGCACAAAAACCCACGAAGTGCTTTGTAAACAATGTGCATTTGAATATGAGGATCACGAATTATGGTTAATGCAGGATTACCACGTAATGATTGCGGCACCCACCATTGAAGAATATTCTTGCGCTCGGTGTAAAGTTCCACTTTTGAAGTGTAGGCCAGTTGAGGAATGTCGACAGTGCATGGATTGTTTAACTGAAGCACTGGACGGTCGCTCTTTATATGGAATAAGTAATTTTTTCATAAATAGACACATGATGGGCACCGAAATAATCGATCTGACAGCTTACGAGTGAAATTCTTCAAACGAACGTGTTAGTGAAATTAAAGATCAACGACTTCAAGGGACGACGCCAACGCATTGTTACCCACCTCGCAAACATCACGACAAAAATAGACTACAATCGACCTAGTTCCGGCAGATCAGCAAAACGTAATGTAACGAAGACGAACCATATTTTTTAGTTTAATTTATTATGTATTGCGTACGACAAAACGATATTAAGCATTTCTGCCTCAAAGGTTCTTTGAAAAAATATTGTAGTCCCTGCTATACCTTTCTGAGAAATACAATAGATCCAACACGACGATTTCATCCCTTTGTTTCAAGTCATTTATTAACTTGTAAAGAAAAAGTAACTAAAATATTACAATGCCAGATTTGTGAAAGACTTTTATATCGCGTAAGATCTATTTCCCAATGCAAGTGTAATCAAGTCGCTAGTCTGTACCCAGATCAGTTTAAACTACAAGGCGAAATAGAACATTATAAGTACTATGTTTGAATAATGAAATTTATTGTCCAAAATGAATTATTATTGCATCAAACAAAATAATTTAATACAGTTCACTTATCCGAATAATTTTAAACGTATTTGTGGTAAATGCTATTTAGAAAATAAATCTTTAATTGACCCCTAAAGGAATTTCGAATTTAGATTCAACGATCATTTTGTGGCAACAAGAAGAATATTCAGACAAATTCGCAGGTGTTCTGTTTGTCAGAGACCTCTTTTTAAAATACAACTAGCTTCACAGTGTAACAAATGTGCATTTGCTAATAATTAATAAGATAGTAATTTTCAAATTTTAAAAAATTGGCTGCATGTCTCATTTTCCGCATGAGAAGGAATGAGGATAACTTCGAGTTCTGCTACGATTGCGGTCTCAGGGACGTTACCATGAAGAACTGCCCCTTCGACCGAGCAGCCTATCTGCGAGGGGAGCGGAATCGGGAAAAGATCGCTCCGAAAATCCTTGGCAACGCCAGTATCCGTAGTGCCGATATCGGGATCGAGAAGTGTTTTGTTTTTTTTAGATCAGGAAGTAATGTTCTGTTTTGCGTTATATAAATTGATCCACCGTCCCGTTATCGATAACGGAAAGAATAGTGTGCCTTAGAACCGTTGAACAAAGATTATTGACAATGTGCTGTTTTATTTCTTCCTATCAAAATGATTCTGTTTCTTTTAATTATGTATTTCGTTTTAGGTGTCGGTTTGATCAATGAATGGGTTTATTTTTCTTTTTGTAATTATACTGTTTTGGATTTTATCTCCCTATTTTCTTTTCCTGTTAATGTTTATTGATTAAATTCGAAACCGATATCTAAAGTCTCACTTATTTTTTTCTCTTTCTCTTCCTCTTTTGTTTATTTATTATGAACAGCTACCGGCAGGGATACATCACACCTTGTATTTGGGATTTGACAATCCCACCGACCCGAGTCAACAACGAGCCTTGGAATATGTGTTTTTGAGATCTCGTTTAACATCACCGGCAGGGGTACAACACATCTGTATTTGGGCTTTGACAAACCCACTGACCCGAGGTCATCCTCTGGACCATGCTGAAGGTTACCAGAGCTGTAATGGTGTGAATCTAGAAGGGGCGGTATCGATAACTTAATCGATACGCAATATTGATAACAATTTGAAACCTTAGTAAATTATTGATGTTTATTAGCTTTTGTCCTTTTCGATATAACATTAACAACCGGCAGGGATGCGTACACCGGCATTTGGGCGTTGACAAACCCACCGACCCGAAGTCACTACTTGGGATTCTTCCTTCTGAGAATCCAAAGATCTAATAGCATGGTTAGCAAAAAGTCGAAATCAGTAACATAATCGATACCAATTTTTCATACAATCGGAAATTTTGAACTCATTTCTGTTCGGTCCATTGACACTTCGTCCATTTTGTTTGAATCATGCACAACTCCCGGCAGAGGTGCGAAGAACTGCATTTGGGGCCTGACAACCCCACCGTCTTGATGTCACTGTCTAGGCATGCTGAAGATGCCAGAGTTCTATTGGTGTTAGTCAAAGGAAAGCAAACGATATCGTTAACACTTTTCATGACAGCAGAAATCTTTTAATCATGTATCGGTAACTATTAGGAATTCTCTGTTTTGATTTGGCGTCACAAAACATTGGCAGGGATACACTCTATCCGTATTTGGGATCTGACAATCCCACCAACCCGATGTCACTCTCTGGGCTACAACGTTGAGCTCAGAGCCATTCAGAGGCGAAGCACGCAGACTCAATACCGATAAGCGGTATCAAAACCCAACACTAGCTGAGGTTCCGGATAACTTAGTTATTCGTCTTGTTCCATTCGTTTGACTTCACACGTACAACGGCAGGGATGCGAAGAGCTGCATTTGGGAATTGACAGTCCCACCGACCCAACGTCACTCTCTGGACCAATCTCATTTGGTTCCAGAGCTCTAGATACTTGGATCATGAAAGGAGACGAAATCGATAGTCTAAATGTTATCAAAATTTCACAACGTCTGGAATAATTAATGAATCGTTCTTTTTTTTGTTCTCGATCAGCATGACACCAGCAGGGATACACAAAATCAGTATTTCACGTTACCATCTGGGTTAGTCGACGAACCCAGAGATGTACTACAGACGAACCAGAAAAGCGGTATCGATACAACCAACTAACTGGGCGGTCGAGATCTAAAGCCCCAGTTACATTAATGTTTTCTTTTATTTAGATTGGTCCAAACAAATCCGCAAGGGTGCGATGACAGCTGCACTTGGGAGATTACGTCCCCACGGACCTGAGTTAATTAATTAATTATATTTCTCTTTTAGATTCAATTATAGATGAGGCACGGATGCAAAACAGCTGCATTTGGGACTTGACAACCCCACCTACCCGACGTCAAAACCAATAAACAGAATTATCGATAAACTAACCATAACGATAGTTAATTAATTGAACGGTCCATAGCTGAGCGACACCGGTAACTTAGTCGCTATGAAAATGGTTATTATCGATGGTCCTGTTTAAGCGTAATAAAAGTTTTCGATGGCTGTTTGTTGTTAGTGAACCGAGACGGGGGTCATTATTCAGTTCACTGGAATAAAGGGTTGTCCAATGGTTGTCCAATCTAGTTTCTTTTCCAACAAGAGGAACATTGCAGTCTATTGGTGGTGCTCTGACAGATTAAGCTGAACCTTGAACCTTGAAAATAGTTGTTGTTTATTTATGTATATTTGTGTAGTACTTTGAGATTATAGTTTCGTGAAGAATTGAGTCTTTTGTATTGAGTCTAACAATTACACTTTGTATAATGTGCAATCCGAATTTGTTAACTTGACAGTCGGTTATGGTTACACAAAGCCTTTATCAAATTTATATATATTAAACGAAGATGGAAAAAGTTATATACCTATCACCCAGGATGATTTGAATCAATGCAAGTTTGTTGACCAAAAATATATTTGTGATAACCATCACCTTCTAATTAAAGTAAATACACAATCTCCCTGCAAAGTACGTTCAATTGTTGATAGAATAATAACAGATATCGAAACTTGTGATATAAGAAGTGTGAAATCATTCAACAGTCACTGGACCCGATCACTTGATGCTTATAAACTATACTATTCTGTACCAACAAAGGAAACTATCAAAATAGAATTTGCGAATCATGAGACTCAAGTCTCAATCCAAGCTATAGGTGTTATAAGATTAACAGAAAATTGTCAAGTACAATCCAAAGATTTCTCTTATGGTACTCCTAAGACAAGAACATTTATTACAACTGAAACAATTTCTTCATCTGTTAATTTAAAAATTTTGAGAAGCTTATTAGAAGTAATTCACTACAACAAAACCGATGATACAGAAGATGAATTAAAATTGTTGAAATTTCCCGATTTAGAATTAGGACTTGAATCTACCAAGTTAGACGTAATAATTAAAAGAGCAGAAGAAATCTTGTCCAAGAGTATGTTCACAATGTTTAAATCAAACCAATATATAATTTATGTGTCTATATTTATAGGACTTGTGTTGATTGTCTTTTTATATAAAAGATGTTTACGTTCTAAATATTCATAAACTAATTTTGTGAAAACTAACTGGTATTATAATGTCAACGGAAAAATTTATTTTATGTCATAATATTGAAAAGTGTTTGTTTAATTCTTGTGAATTGATGTCTTCTAACCTGAACAATGTATTTGTACGGGGTGTTATGTACGGCATTATTTTCCTTCTTAAAGCATCTTTCATTGATTTCTGTATATGGATTTTCCGTATAAGGAACGGACTCAATAAATCGAAAGGGTAATTCACACTTGCAGTTGATTATATAAATAGTCCGCTTTCCTCATGAACGCGCGGAACAAAAAGACAAATATAATTCGATCGAATGAAGGCAATCCTTCGTAATGGTTTTTACGTACATAATTCCTCCGAAATACTTCATCCCTATGCAGTTAGGGATCCGTCTTTATTATAAATACAGAGTATCAACGCCTCATGCAGCAGAATCATTTTGTAACCCGAAGTGTCATCGTGATTGTTAATCGCAATGTAATGTGTTGAGTTAATAAACTAAATTAAAGTGAAAAGTGTCCATTAGTTCTGTTTCGTCCATCTTGTCCTCACAGAGAACATTTTTTACAAAAAAAAATATTTTTATTAGAGTCTGAAATTTTAATATTAATTAATTTGATATTTTCCAGATCGTTTCCATCAACGGTGCTTGAGCCGGAGAAACAGAGAGTCGCTGGAATTGAGGAACTGTCCAATGGGAGCTTTTCATCGAATCCACCACGGTCATCGAGGTGAAACAAGAGAATATGCCTATCGAGCCGATTCGCCCAAATGCCACCAGAATCGAATTACAAAACATTGGATGCTATATCGAAGAGTTTATTGGTGAGGAAAAACAAAAAAAAATCTTCATATATTTTCCAATTTAAGTTTATTTTTAACTAATTTTTCAATCGTTTATACTAGTTTCAATTATTTTCAACCGTTCATACTTTTTTCAATTAAACCTCATTTTTTCAACTGTAACTTTCAACTTTGTAATTGTTTCAAATAAAACTTTTTTATATTTATATATGTATGTTTATAAAATTCTAATAATAATTTTTTATTTTAACAGAGTTTGCTGGATTTTTAAAGTCCCCCTTCCAAATAATCTCTAAGAGAGCTTCTTATGCAACAACGACCATTTGCACAGGGGAACGGGTGGAAGAATCAGATCGTTGCGAAAAGGTGGACATTCGCGTAAGCCATTAATAGAAACAAATATATAATGCCTCTCATGTTAATATTTTCAGACCGCTTTGATACCCGCAGAATTTACATCGACATTACTGATATGTCAGATATGAAGTCGGCCTGTGGCTGGCAAGGTGATTGGTTGGTAGGCACTAGGTGCATGCGATTTTCTTGATTATACAATTGTTGTAAAGTGGATTTTAAGTCCGAATAAACACTTAGATAGTGTTATTCGGTGGCAGTAGGATTTTTCATTAGATTTCCCTTTCGAAAGCTTTTTTTTGGTTTATAATAACCTAACCTCTCAAATATGAGAGAAGACGGACGTTCCTCTCGAAAGAGGGGAAGATTAGACCAGGGTTATGATTTCACTCCGAAGAAGTTAGCGTCAGTTGATTCGAGAGATTCCTCTTCTTCCGTTAGTCGAGAAAAGATTCCTGTAAGCAAGTTTGCAGAATCTCAAGCGGATAACCGGTACGGCGAGGCCCACGCAAAGCCATTTGAGGTCATGATAGTAAAGTTAGAAACATCCGAGGCTACACACTCGCGTGGTAAGTTCTCCCTTGGCAGGTCCTTATCTAAACTCGGGGACGTCATGAAGGGCTCTTACGGTTTGAGAAACGTGGGTCCTGTTAGATTTAAAATTAACTTCTTCAAATACGAGAACGCGAACGAATTTGTCGAGACTTTCAATTCTCGGGGCGACGTTCTTATTCAGAGAGAAAAGTGGAGAGTTTTTATTCCGAATTATAAGGTTATCAAAACGATGGTCTCGAGAGGGATTTATGAGGAAGACATTTCTGCGGAGGAAATTAGATTGAACATCGAACCTCATCCCAGATGCGAACAGACTTTCAGCAGACCTTTCAAGGTCGAGCAGTTGAAAAAAGTTGTAGTAAATAAAAACAAGAATAAGGAAGTCTTACCTATTAGAGTTTTTAAGGCCTATTCCAAAACACCAGTCGTTCCAGATAAAGTCCTTTCGTACAAGGTTGAGGTTAGGATCGATCCTTTCATTGACAGAGTGAAAAAGTGTTTCGTGTGTCACAGATTCGGACACTTGGGCCACTTTTGTAAGGATCGGAACATATTTTGTGGTTTTTGCTCAGAAAAAGGTCACGACGAGAAATGTTGTCCAGTTGAGAAAAAAGACCCAGAAGGTGCTAAATGTATCAATTGTTTGAGGGAAAAAAGAACCGAGGTTAATTATTCAGCTCACTTGAAAAATTGTCCCATTTTTAAAATTCAGAAAAAGATCAAAGTTGTGATGGCTTATCACAATAAAAATGCCGCTGAGGCCTTGGCTTTACTTAACAGTTCAGGAAGGAATAATTCCTAGCAGGCCTTCTTGTTATGCAGACTCGGTCAAGGTTAACCTTGACTCTGTTATTAAAAAGGTTGAGGGTGCTAAAGCTGAGCGTGCAAAAAAAAAGAAGAAAAAAGCTCGAGACAGAAAGCTGTTGAGAATGGGAATGAGGAAGAGTTGTCAGAGACAGAGGAAATGAGCGTCTCAGAGGGCAAGGATGTGGCTGGGGTGGCGACGACTTTTTCTTCACCCGTGGACTCCGCTTCGCCGGCCGAGAATGCCCAGGAACACACTTTCAGTAATGAGTATAGGCAAGCGAACATTGAGGATGTTATGACATCTACTCTGAAGGCCACCACTGTTATGGGTGGTATCAAAATGAACTCAAAAAGAGAGGAGCTTCTCAAGAAGTTGAGAGAGAAAATTCAGGATCTGAGAGAATCTGACCGAACAACCCAAGGAATTGCTTATAAAACAATGCTGTCATGCATTGAATTGGCGGAAAAACCCCTCTCTGAGGGAGTTAATGCTGACAAGTTATAGAAAATGGTTATAGAAAGTCTAAATAAGAATCCGAACCTCCAGTTGTGGTTCAGAATCTTACAATAAGTTTTGTATTAAATAAAACATTAGAATTCTCATAATAAGTAATTATTAATGCGTATCTTCTTTCCTTCTATATCTATTTGTTTTTTTTCTTTCTCATTTAGTTCAATTTTTAAGTTTATAAGATTTATTTTTTCAATTTTTGTTTCGTTCTTTTTTACTTTCTTTTTTTATCTTTTTCTATGGATGACAACAATTTAATCTCTATCGCTCATAGGAACTGTCGGTCAATTCGTGATAAAATCCATGAACTTCCTTATTTGATAGATAATTTTTCATTAGATATCTTATGTTTAAATGAAACTTTTTTAGTTACTGATCACAATTACAGATACACAGGCTTTAATTTCTTTTCAGTTGAGAAAAATAGTTTTGGTGGTGGCGTTGCTATCATGTGTCCGTGTAATCTGGATGTTAAAGTATTAAATGGGTTACACTCGGGCTTTATTGAACGTTGTTCTAAAAATAAAGTAGAGATCCTCATAACCAAAGTAAGGTAAAATGAAGTTGATGATGCTGATTTCATCACTGTCATAACTGTTTATAGTCTACCGAGAACTACACTAATAGATCGTATAGAAGTTGAATTTTGGCAACATTTCTTTTTTAACCTGAATAACTTCAAACATGCTATTATAAGTGGTGATTTTAATGCTTAATCTAACATTTGGCAAGAAAATGTTAACAGACCGGATACAGAAGGGAAGAAGTTGGAAAATGCTCCGATTGACTCTAATTTTATTTGCCTTAATGATAACACAAAGTTTACATGGTGTTCTGGGGATGGAACTCACAGAAGTGTTTTGAACTTGGTTTTTGTTTTTACGGATATGGCACTTGATTGTACTGCAAATGTTTGCGAGTACAATTATGATAGTGACCACATTCGGAAATTCAACGATTGTTTTAGACATAGCGAAAAGTTTATTTTAAAAAACTTAAATGTAGATAATTTTAGTCAAAATTGTTCTCGATTATCAGAGGATTTAAAAGATCTGCCTCCAGGTGAAGGAAAATACGATAGAATTGTTAATTCTATACATTAATGTTTATTATCTAGTGGGGCTAAAATAGGAAAATTCAAAAAATTGATTGAATTGAATGATAGTTACTGGTGGGATGACAACTGTATTAAAATTTTAGAGGAAAAAAAGTTAGCTTATAGTACATTCCTTGGTTCTCTGACATTAGATGCAATTAATGAATATGAAAGAATTAAAAAAGAAACTAATCTAAATGTAACGGTGTGCGTCAAATTAGAATGAGTTCTATCAAACTATTATAAGAAAACAATTTATAGCTGATTCTCTTACATTGACACTTTTGAAATTATGACAGCCGCTATGAATAATAGATGGATCTTAAAAGTATATCCAAAACAATACCCAGAAGTTAGTTATTGAAATTAAAATATGGGCCTTAAATTATTACAGAAATACACTCGTCATTTTCGTTACTATTTTTATTACCTTAAGGGGGTATACCACCTTTGACACTCGAAATTTACCTCTTTTTCATTTTTTTTCCATGCTAGAATGAAATAATTGCAAATATGTTTCCATAGTTGTTTTAATCTAGGTTTGAATTATCCAATTTGATTTTTTTTACAAAAAAATGTTGTGCGAACTGCCCA